>VDFB02292705.1:266471-329034 GCA_007258455.2 Sequoia sempervirens
CACATCACCATGAGACCACATTTCTTTGTGTCATTTTTTTAGACAGTCGATTTCCTTGTCTATGTTGTTTGATAAAATACTTTGGTCTAGACATGTATGGAAAATTTGGTAGCATAGACGTGGAAATCAACTGCTTGGTAGAACTGTTTGACAAAATTCCTCAATGACATATGTGCTTGTGGACTAGAATGATTGCAGGATATGCACAAAATTGATTTGTTGAAAAGGATTTATAAAATTTCAAGCAAATGCAATTTGTAGGTGTAAAACCAAATTCCACTACATTTTCCAGCATCCCCCATACCTATACAAAAATGAAAGCTTTGGAAATGGGTATGCACATCCATAGAAAAGGATTGAGAAATGATGTATTGTATTACATACTTATAACTACTCTCATATATATGTGTATACAAAATGTGGAAGCATACACAAATTAGGTCAATTATTTTTAAAAATGCCTCAATGAGATGTGGTTTAAAAATGTAATTGGCAAGTGTAAAGAATTGTGTAGTTTAAAATGTGCCAAGAAGGGCTAAGGTTATAATGAAAAACAAACAATGATGAACATGGAGTATTCATAATAACAAAATCAAAGCAAGCCAAAATAGAATTAAGGAAAATGTAAAGAAAATGTGTAAAGACTTCACATGCCTAAAAAATGAAGATTCAAATGGAGGAGTTCTACCCAATTATGTAGCCTTTGTTTCTTCTTGCATCAAACTCCTCAACAATTTGAGTTTTTCACAAGTTTGTTTCCTTTCAATGTTCAATTGCATATCACTCTTGAATGGAATTGAGAATTGAATTGATATATATCAAATTCAAAGTGAATATTCTATGATTTCATGCAAAGGTGGTGGAAAGTTCATAAAAAGGTAGTAAAATGTGAAAAAATTGTATGCACACTTCACAAAAGCATCAAAAATCTGTGTTTTGTCGAAACATGCACATAACAAGAGAATATAAAGAATGTGAGCCTGGAGATCATGGGTGTTTGAATTTTTACCATTTTTAGCGAAAGAAAAAATACGCTCGCATTATACCTTGCTCATGTTATGACACAGGTGCATTTTATCTTGCTATACAAATGGCCACATCTCAACTTCTTCAAAACACGCATGCATTATGAAAATGTTGATTTTTTATAGGTTTCTTCTCTCTCTCTATCCTTAGCCATCCATCCCCCCTTAGCCATCTAGGTTTCTCACTTAACCCTAAAACCCTAAACCCTAGACACTATGCCTTAAACCCTAATCCCTCAACCCTATACTACGAAACCAGCTTGATGCATTGTTGTAAAACCCTAATCTCTCTCCTTCCCTCCCTCTCCCGGTCTCTCCCTCCCTCTCTCTCCCTCCTTCCCATATTCTGTCTCTATCTCCCTCCTCCACCCCCTCCCTCCCTCCTTCCTTCCCTCCAACCCTCCTTCCCCTTCCCTCCACCCTCTGTTATTCCTTCCGTCCTCTTCCCTCCACCTACCATTGGGCATTCCAACCCCTCATCTCCTTCCTTCCCTCCTCTTCTCTCCTCTCTATCCTTCTCCCACCATATCCTCCATCCCTCACCTAATCCCTCATGCATTAAACCACAGACCCTCAACCTCCTGCTGCACTCTACCCTATACGTTGGATCCATCCCACCCCTCCACCACCCCTCCCTCCAACCTCCTTCCACCCTCCCATTCACCCTCCTTTCCATTCTCTACCTAATTCCTCCATCCATGTTAAACCCTCTACCACTACATTAAACCCTCCAGCCATAATCCTTCCTTCCTTTCCATTGGGCCCTCCTTCCCTAATCCTTCTTCCCTCCATTCCACCTGGATTCCTGTCCATGTCCCTTCCTCCTCTTTCTCTCCTCCATCTCCTTCCTCCATCCATCTCCTCCTCCACTACCCCTATTATACCATTTCAAACCATTAAAACCCTCCTCAGCCACTCTCTCTCTCTCTCTCTCTCTCTTCCATCGTTGTTTTCGTTGGATATCCGGATCCATCATGCATTTTATCGTCGATCAGTTCGGTTCATCAGATTCATCGATTATGTTGCATCATCATCATCGTCATCATCGGGTCATCATCCAGATTCGTGGATACATCGATTAAATGGATATTCCTTGTCCATGCCACTGGGCTCCGGCCTGTCCATCCATCCCCTCAACCAAAACCTAACTCCAACCTTCCTTCCCTCCATAAACCATAAACCCCTCAACCACTATACATTCCTTGAACCCCTCCATTATTCCATCTACCCTACCATTTGGTCCTCCTTCCATAATCCCTCCAGCCCCTAATCCCTCCAACCTAAACCCTTAAACCTAAACCTCATCCCCTCAACTCTTAAACCCTTAACCCCCTCAGCCCTCGACCCTCTACCATGTGCATTTAAACCCTCCTAGCCTATACATTTGGAACCTAAACCCTATTCCTCTCTCCTGTCTATCTATGTCACCTCTCTCTCCTTCCTGAACCTTTAAAGCTCTCCACCTAATCCCTCAGCTCTTGACCCTCTGCCCTCTGCCCTCTGCCCAATGCCCAATGCATTGCCTAATCCCTTCCTTCCACCCTCAGCCTGTCCCTTCAAACCCCTCCAGCCATAAACCCCTGTCCACCCTACCCCTCCTCCAACCTTCCACCCCTCCATTACTCTCCATCTAATCCCTCAGCCACTCCTCAACCTCAGCCATAATCCCTCAACCCTCAGCCCTCAACCACTATACCATATACCCTATGCATTTGGACCCTCAGCCCTAATCCCTCAGCCCTATGCCCTCGGCCCTCGACCCCATGGAAGCCCTCTGCCACTCAGCACTAGTCCTGAGCCTACTTTGACCCAATGCCTAAGGCCCTCAGCCCCTTGGGTCCTCAGCCCTCTACCCTATGCATCCGGATCCATCCTCTCTTTCCTTCCCCTCTTCCTCCTCCTCCATCTCCTTCCTCCCTCCATCCTCCCTCCCTTTCTCCTAATCCATAAACCCCTTCCATCCCTCCAACCCTTAATCCACCTCAATCTCCCTCCATGATCCATTCCACAATATACATTAAACCTTGAACCCTCAATTCCTCCTTCCTCCACCCCTATACATTGAATCCTCCTTCCCTATACTCAACCACCCTTCTACCATTAAACCTCCTACTATACATTACAGAACCTCCAGCCCCCCCTCTATCTATCCATCTTCCTCTCTCTCCCTCCTCTCCTACCACTCTCCTAATCATCTTTATCTACCCTCTCCCTATTTCTCATTGGCTCTCTCTCTCTCTCTCTCTCTCTCTCTTCCATCCTCCATTGTCCTCCCTCCATTCTCCTTCCATCTCTCACACTCCCTCTCTCTTTCCTTCTCTCTCTCAATTTACTCCCTCCCACACCCTCTCCCTCTCTCAAGTCTCTCTCTCTCACTCCCTCTCTCTCCCACTCTCTCTCTCTCACACTCCCTCTCTCTCCCTATCTCTCAAGTCTCTCCCTCTCACCCCCCCTCACACTCTCAAGTCTCTCCCTCTGGCACCCTACCTACATAACTCTCTCTTTCTCTCCCTCTATGTCTCTCCCCTCTCTCTCTCTCTCTGTCTCTCTCTCTCTAAAGACATAGACACATACATACATATAAGCAAGCATACATGTGCATATAGGCATACATACATACATGCATACATACATACATATACATACATTGATACATACATACAAACATACATATACATACACTGATAGATACATACATACATACATATAGGCATACTTATATACATACATGCATACAAATACATATACATGCATTTAATAGACTAGCATTTAACACAAAGCAAGACATAACGCGCTCATGTTATGTCTTGCTAGGAAAGACTTGGGCACAAATGCAAAAACATGTCAAAACTATGAAATAACACGAGTGTGTTATAACACGCTCACGTTATTTCTTTCTTTTGGAATCTCCAAGCCTTGGGCTTGGTATTTTCTTTGGAATACCAACCCAAAGGCGTGGAGTTCATTTCCAATGTCCAAAGACGTGTTTTTGCAAATTCTACAATATTTCACATAATCACGTTTGTGCTAAGCATCAAGTTTGCACATATTTCAAGGTCAAACAAATTGAACACCTAGGTAATGTTAGGCTCTCTCTTTTCTATCTAACAATGTAATTTTTTTCATATATTGACAATGTTAAGCCTTTGATCTATAATTTCTTTTGTTTGTGTGTCTGTTTTTTGGAAAAACCAATGTTTGGTATTTTTTTCATTATAAATTAACCATTCATCAAAATTTCAAATAAATTACATTTTTAGAAACTACACTCCATTCTATACATTAAAAAATAATTGATTTTCAATTAGTTTTCAAAATTTATTGGGGTAGCACAGCCAAAATTCTATTTTGCAGGAAGTGTCTACTTTGAAAATTAGTAAAAAATCAAAATATTCATTAAAAATTTATCAGAAAAATTGGGCATAAACTAAATACTATTAGTTAATTTCTCACCAAAGCAATTTTAAAAATACTATAAAAAAATTTAACCTTTTGAGGGAGCCACAAAAGTCGCTATGTTATTTTTTTTGACAAAAACAGCACCATTATGTGGCCCCCTCTTTTGAACCCCTTAATGTCTACCATTTTCAAAAAAATATAGTAGTTTAGAAAGTAGACTCGAAGCACTACGATCCTTGTTTTTGTTGCATCTCAAAATTTTGAGTGTAACTATCCTCAATTTCATGTCCAAGGTTAGTATTTCCTAATTTCAGAAGAAGAAAAAAAAAAAGTGGCCACTTATTACCCCTTTTTGGCCCCCCATCTTTTTGCACTTACCCTTTATGTTTATGTATATAGATATTGGGTAGCAATCCCCTACTCTATAAATGTTTCATATGTCAGCAATATTTTCTCAAAAGTTCACATGCTTTGTATAAACTAGTTAATTCTCTCATAAGAGCTCTTCTAGCATTTTTATGCTAGCTATAATATGTAGCATGTCACTTTGTTTGGTATAATGAATTCAAATGTTAACATCCTACCATGTACTATGATATTACCAACATCTATCTCATTAGCTTTGTGATAGTTATTATTGTCATAACTATATTTTGTTATTTTATGGATTAAATTCTTTATATGAATGATATTGAAATTAGTCTTAGATATAGAGTTGTTAAAATAAGGTTACCATTTCATAAGATTGTCTTTATACAAATATTGATATGTTCCTAGTGAAGGGGTTGAGAATGTATAATGACATGTTATAAATGATATAGTTAAGTGCGCCAAAATTATTTTTATTTGGAGTAGAAAATTTCCAACCCATGCAACATTGTGCCTAAAGGGTGTTGTTCAATCTTGTTGAATTAGAAGGATAAAACCTTGCATAAAATTGAAAAAGGATATATTTTTGGATGTGCTAATTATATTAAATAGTGTAGCTAACTTTTATTATTTCTATAAATAATTTTAAGTACTAGATAAAAATTCTTCCTTACAATTAAAGAATACACTATAGTTTATATGTTGTACTCACCTTGAAGAAGATAGTTATAAGGAATTTGATAATAGTTTATTACTATGACTACTAGCAATAGTTATAGGACAATCAATCTTGAAAATTTTATGTGATAAGACTTGATATGAATTTGGTGTTAATGCCAACTGAGATAAATGTATAAACATATTCAACTTGGTATCTTATTCTAGTATAAACAAGGGATGATATATAATTATCTTAAATGTTGACACTGTTGGATACAGCATATCATATATAATGATTTTTTTTGGAAGGGGTTGTAAAGAACTAGTCTGACTCCTTATTTTTCCCAAAAATTCTATGTGATACTTGAACCAGTGATTACTTGGGATCTATAAGTATTAAGATTAATAAGATAGTGGTCATAATTTGACTCTATGAGCAAATACAATTACATATTGGTGGGTAATCACCCTAGTCTTTATGTTACTCATATGAGCTTGTAAGGGTTCTATAATGTTTATGTTATTTTATGAGTCATGAAGGTGGAGGGATCTAAACTAAGACTTTTGTATCCTTTTTTGGAATTTATTTAGTATTTGTTTGCTAAATTATGAGGTCAACCCATTAAGTTTAAGGAGCATGCTTCTATAAAAAAAAAATTATATTTACTTGTTGGCCACATGATCTTAGATATTGAAAGATGTGTTGCAAGTATATGTGACTCCAGTATTATAATTTAGATTACTTAATTGAATATTCTTCATATTGGAACACATGTAATGATTGATCATTTACATGCTACTATTGCTAAAACACTTTGAGTAGTGCAAAAATTAAATATAGATAGTTGTTTAGACAATTGCATTATCTAATTTCTTTCAACCTTATGATAAATTTCATTGAAACCATACATTGAGATATGACATATGATTATATAGCTCTCTTCTAGTGAGATTAATGAGATTGTTGAAAAGTAGAATAAGATGTTATAATACACCCTTGGTTATAAACAACACTATGAATATTATAACATGAAGACATCACATGTTACATCACCATAGTCATGAATGTTGTGATGGCATGGTAACTTCTCCTAATACTACTCCTCATCTATATACTTTCATTGATGTCTTGACTCCTAGTACATATTCAATGGGTTTGTCTTGTTTATTTGTGTTGACATCTTGAGGCTAAGGTCTCTTGTATTCTAATACTAGCTTATTCATTTGGTTTTCACATACATGAATCTTGTGTGGACAAAAATTCATGGGATGAGTAATGTATTTGAATGACATGCATTGATATCTCATCTCCATCTCATTTTTCTTCTAATGAGACTACTATTGCTACATGCATGTCTCCTAATTATTCATTGTAGCAAGAAATTCATTGTCTTACAAATAAGGGGACTTAGGATGGGTTCGTAATAAACATTATAGGTGTGAGTCCTATCTTGTATAATTGGACACTATTAAAGATATCCATATCCTCTTCCATGATTGCTCCTATGGAGTTGCATCATCTTCTTCAAATTTCATGAGGGGACCTTCAAACCCTATTCTTATTTCTTCACATGATTATTTGTCACAATTTGGAATTGGCTTGAAGATCCTTGAGCAACATTTTGAGGACTCATATTCATCTTTGGATCATTTTCTACATCTATTTCCATAATGTTCTAGATTTTCGCCTTCATCAATGAGGCCTAGAACTCTTGATTTTATTTTGGTACCTTTCAACATTGACATGGTAACATTCGAGTAGAGTCCAAAGATATCATATATTTTGATCTTTCTTCTCTCATATTTATTTCAATAATAAGAAGACATCCTACATGCATCCTTGGTTTTCTTTCTTCCTAAGGGGAGGAATTTTTTATGCTTTTGGATCATCTTCAATATTCATTGTCGAGCATCTACCATAAGTGTAAAAGATTCTACATTGAGGGGGTTACAGATTCTCTCATCTTCTCTCTTATGAGAGGAATTTTTCCTTGAATGATTTTTTATCCTTTTCATATTTTTGTTGAGCATATTATGTTTTCTCTCTTTTGGAGAGGGTTTTTTTTGCTACAGATTTTTCTCCTTTTCTCTATTTGTGAGAGATTCATTTTTACATGGGTACCTAATATGGCCTCATAACTGGGACCCATCTTTAAATTTTTACATATTCTCCCTAAGTTGTGCATAAAGGGGTGTTGATTTGAATAGGGTATATTACCTAATTTTTTTCCCTATTAAGTCCTCTTCACAATAGTTTACTTAACTTTACTTAGGAATTTTTTGCATTATTTCTCAAGTCATAATACTAAGACAAATTTCATAATCTTATGTTGTCATATTCTTACCTTGGCCTATATAACCAAGGGGTTCTCATTGTAATCAAATCAATCATAATTTATGTACACATATTGTGCATTTTAATCCTTTGATAGAATACAATTATTCTCTCATGTTAGATATCTCTTGTGTTTTCATTGAAGTTCCAAGTTCTTGGGTGGCTACCTCCATAGCCAAATATTACATGCTATAGAGAATTTTATACCAACACTTGCTTATTATTATCATGGTTTGTTTTTTATTTGGATGTATGAGAATGCCTCTAGACTAGTTGGAAATAATTTAACTAAGGTTTTGTGTGTTGAATCAGGCCATAATGATCTAATGGTGTGAACAAATTTTATTATGTATGAATGGCCTACCTATTCTAAATATGTACCTAAATATGTATTGAGTTTAGGAGGGAGTTCCTTATGACTACCTTTATCAATTGTGGGAAATTAAATGTAAGTATCACCAAATATAGTAGATTATTTTTCCCTCATATTTGTTTGGTGGATAAATATATGATAATCTTTGTAATTGGTAATATAGAAAAAAAAAATGAAAATGTACTCAATTGTAGAATATTGTTGAATAATCTAATGTGATTTTAATTTTTATATAATAAATAATATGTTTTCTAGTAAAAATTTAATGAAGTGAATGGACTTAATTACTTTATGAATTATTATTTGTTTATGTTTTTAATTTTAGATAAATTCCAACCCATGTGGGTTCAATGTGTTACTTGTGTGTTGATAATTTAATCTCAAATTCTATAGAACAATGTGTATAGAATCATTAATCACTCTATGTGTTATGTATTTAGGTCAACCCACATTGTGTTTGTGAATCTTGAGGATATCTATATTATGTATACCTAGCTATAAGATGACCTCACATGTCAAAATTAATTATGATATAGGTGAAAAATTTCAACTATCACTAGTACAATGCAAGTGATGCATGTCAAATTTTATCCCTTGTATCTTAAATATTAGTCATCTTTTATCGATAGCATGGAGTCAAAATATTTTAGTAGCTATCCATACTACAATTTATCCGATCATCACTACTATCGTGCACATGACATATGGTAGGAGTTAACCATTGTATCTTAAGGTTTATTCAATTATCACCAGTAGTACGAAGGTGACATGTGCAAGGAGATACCTACAATATAATAGAGATTGTCTAGCTTTGACTATTACCTAGCAAGTGATAGATGTAAAGAACTACCCCATACTAGGTTGCACCAACTTTTTCCAATGGCATGGGGATGATAAGTTTCAAGATCGACTAACTCAAAAGGTTTAGTGGGATGTGGAATCTTATGAAAAGCGTCATGGGTTGTATGTTTTGATGCTTGAAACTTAGTTGATGATGACCACAAGTAGTATGGGATGCTTTATCATCATCGCAATGACAGTGAACAAAGAAAAATGATGGGACTTGTAGAGCTCCCTAATGCCTAATTAACTAGTGTAGCTAATCATGCATTGGCTTAATGGACCTGAAGATCCTTCACATTTATCAAGTTCATTGTTAAAAAGGGGGATTCATTCAATTTTCAACCAAGGAGGCATAGACTTAAGATATACTAACACTATACATGTGCATTCAAGAATCCTAACTTAATCAATTGATTATAGATAAATGCAATAATAATTCCAAATAACTTCTATCAAAGAAACAAAGTAATCTGGTTACTACTAGTTACTATGAGTACCTACTACTTCCATGAACTGTAACTAATTAATTTTTATGTTGCAACATGCACTTAACTTGATCATTGAACTAAATGTAGAGTAAAGTATCAAATCAAAAATCTCAAGATAGCAATGAATTACAATGTAAATTAAGAATAAAAATTCAAAACTTCAATGCATAATCTAACTAATGAACTATTATTTGGAATCAATAATACCTCAAGTGGCCCTTGCTTGAGTGTTGTGTTCTACAGTATCTTCTTCAATTAACTCAACAAATCATAGATCAAGAGAAATATTCGTTATTATAATATCTCAGACATAAAAACATAATATAGCAACTGCTATTCAATATAATTTTTTTAAAAGATTTGACATATATTCTCACATCTCCTCGATCTCTTAATAGAACACCTTCTTAAATAGGGTCTATTAGACTTTGATTATTATAAGACTGTAAATAAACTATCAAATCTCAACTCTTCCAAAAAGATAGGAAGAGGACTTGAGTTCTTTTAAAGCTAAACAAAAACAACTAAATATTGCAAGCGAGAGTGTAGAAATCAAATAAGGATTCTGCAACTTTTAAGAAGGTTACTATAACATAGGAATGTGTTAGACAAAGAATCCTTATCATAACTATCATTCCTTGTTAGAACACACTTCTTCCTCCTTTAGGTTTATTAAGCGAATGGAATGCCACATGGGTAACTATGTCCATGTTCTCTAGTTGTCATCTTTATCCCATTTTGAAAAACATGATGATGCTATAGTCGATTGACTCCTCTGTTATGGGATAGAAGTCCTTTTGTTGTGGATTGACAGGTCTTCATGCTACAAGGGTTAGTCTTATTTCTAAAGGCACATTTTGAATAGGTGAGAATTATAATTAATAAATAAATTCTACTAAACTTATAGACATCCAAAATTCATACATGTAAGGAAGCTAAGGTAGCGAAATAACTTCCTACACTAATCTTGAGAGGAGAATAATGCAAAAAATTTACAAATATTTAACAGTTACAGAAACTTAAATAGAAAAAAACACAAATATCATGCATACCACAATACAATGATTTACGTGGGGAAAACCCTTTCGGGAGAAAAACCCCACACTCCAAAAGCCACCCAATATATTATTCAGCAATCACAAAGATTACAATATACTTGCACAGCAAGCTTCTCACAAGAGTATCACCACTCAGAGATCCAAAGACAACACAACTGCTATCAGACTCTCAAAATACATCGCAATACATAGTCTTAATACAATTCCCTCATAAAATAGGGTTGCCTTCTAGGGAAATTCAAGCTAATAAAATATTGACCGTCGGATATGAGACATAATGATGAGCAGTCCATATTTACAATAATAAAATATAAATATAAATTTTCCTTTCGGGGGCGCTACCCCCAAGCCCCTGGCAAGGCATGCTACCCCTAGACCTGAGTATGATCCCCCCAGACCCCTCATGAGAGGGGGTCCCCCCACGCCCCCCCCCCCAATGGCGTCGGTTGAACAATACCTTATGTATCAACAACACTATGTAATTGCAAGGTTGAGACACATTTTCTCAACAAATCTCCCACTTGTCAAACACCTTGCAAGGACAACAGAAGGGAGTCATCATCATCTCTTATTTTCTAGGGGCCGAAAGGCCCAGTCTCTAAACACCATCTGAACTTCTCTCTGCTCATAGGCTTAGTTAAAGAATTAGCAACATTCATCAAAGTCTTTATCTTAACTAGCTTCACCCTGTCATCTTCAACCATATCTCTAACAAAATGATACTATACATCAATGTGCTTGGTCCTAGAATGAAATGTCGAGTTCTTGGCTAGACATATCACACTTTGACTATTGCAATAAATTGTCACTGCACCTTATTTTATTCTAATATCTAAGCATAGTCTCTTAAGCTAAATGGATTCTTTACAAGCATGAGTAGTTGTCATATACTCTACTTTAGTAGTGGACAAAGCAACCACAGCCTATCGCTTACTCATCCAACTAATTGCATGACCAAATAAACTAAACACATAAGAACTTTTGGATCTTCTACTATCAACATCACATGCCCAGTCTAAATCCACATAACCATGAATATCAAGGGAAATCTCATCTTCAGTCATATTACTATGATAACATAAGGAATAATTTGAGGTACCATGCAAATATCTGAACATTATTTTAATTGCATCCCAATGAACTCTACCAAGATTAGACATATATTTGGAAAGTACTCCCACTGCTTAGGCGATGTCTGGTCTAGTACAAACCACAACATACATCAAACTTCCAACTGCACTCTGGTAACGCACTCTTCCCATTTCCTCCATCTTCGATGGGGCCGTTGGACAATTTGAAATAGATAACTTTGTTCCAACTACAACAAGAACACACAATGGTCTACAATCATGTATATCAAACCTCTGTAAAATTGAATTGACATACTTACTTTGGTCGAGCCATAGCTTTTTGTTCACTCTATCTCTTCTTATTTTCATCCCAAGAATGTGTATAGTTGCACCAAGATCTTTCATTTCAAACTTAGCAGCAAGTTGAGATTTCGGTTCTAAAATCATACCTTTCCCTTTACCAATGAATAGCATATCATCAACATATAATGAAATAAATAGGAAACAATCACCATCAATTTTATAATAAACACAATGACCTAATTTAAAATGCTCAAATCCCAAACTCAACACATATGTATCAAATTTATGGTACCACATCCTAGGACTCTTTTTTAAAACATACAAAGATTTCTTCAATTTGCAAACCAATTTACCTTTACCTTTCACCACATAGTGCTCTAGTTGTGTTATATAAATATCCTTCTCCAAGTCACCATCAAGGAAAGCAGTTTTTGCATCCAATTTCTCAACCTCTAAATCATAAGTAGCAGCAATAGAAAGCAAAAATCTAATGAATGTCATTTTTGCAACAGGAGAAAATATCTTACCATAATCAATACCCTCAACTTGAGAGTAACATTTTGCAACCAACCTTGCTTTGTATTTCTCAATACTTCCATTTGAACCAATCTTTTTCTTGAATACCCATTTCCAACCAATAGGTTTTCATCCTTTAGGAAATGGTACAAGATCCCATGTATCATTCTTTTTCAAAGCTACCATTTCTTCATCCATAGTAATCTTCCAAGATTTTGTATCATTCATACCTAATGCCTTTTCTATTGATTTGGGTTCATCCATGTTAGTATTCAAAGCAAACATACATCTCCAATCATCAGGTGAATACCTTTCATGTGGTTATTTGTGCCTTGTAGACCTACGAACAAGCTGAGTTGGAGGTTCTTCCTCCTCTCCTGAAGATTCAGAGCTAGATGAGCTCTCCTCAACTTCTTGTCTATCCATGGGCCTTGATTCAACTTTCTCATGTGTAGAAGGAAATTGAATCACATCTTCCTATTTACTTTGTCTTGGCTGCAATGTAACAGAATAAGGCTTAGTTTCTCTAAAAATAACACTTCTACTATGTATTTCCTTGAGCATAACAGGATCCCAAAGCTTGTATCCTTTCACACCATAACTATATCTAATGAAGATACATTTCACAACCTTGTTCTCCAACTTTGTTCACTTCTCCTTTAGCACATGTGCATATGCCTCACAACCAAAAAATCTAAGATGTCTCAATGAGGGCTTGTGGCTCGACCATGCCTCTATAGGTGTCTTATCAACAAGCGTTAATGTAGGAGACCTCTTAATCAGGTAACAAGCAATGACAACAGCTTTTTCCCAAAACCTTTGTTCTAGACTAGCACCATTCAACATACTCCTAGCCTTCTCCATCAGTGTCCTATTCATTCTTTTTGCAACTCCATTCTATTGTGGAGAATATGGAGTTGTCTTTTGTCTATGAATACCAAAATCTTTACAAAATTTATCAAAAATAATTAGATAAAAATTCACCGCCATTACCAGTCCTCAAACATTTTATTTTATTTTCATTCTACAACTCAACCATTGCTTTAAATTATTTAAATCAACTAAAAACTTCATATTTACTCTTTAGAAAATATACCCATGTCCTTCAACTATAATCATCAATAAATCAAACATAATATGTGGATTTACCAATTGAAGGAAAATCTACAGGACCAAACACATCAGAATGAATAATATCCAATACACCACAAGATTTATGAGAACTCGAGTAAAACTAAACATGGTTTTGTTTTCCATAAATGTAATGCTCACGGAAATCAAATTCAAGATTACAATCAAACAAACCTTCAACAAGGTTTTTATTTTTCAAGGTCCTTAGACCCTTTTCTCTAATGTGGCCAAGTCTTTGGTGTCATAACATATTCTTCTCTACAGGTAACTTGGATTCATAAGAAAGAGCACCCTTGGGTACCCAAAAGTCATGACCATCTACTGAAGGTGAAACCCTCACTTCTTCCATAGACTTTTTTTTATAGAAGTACTACTGCACTCAACTGTGCATGCATCAAGCTTATACAATGTGCCATATCTGACACTTCTAGCAATCACCATAGCACCTCTGATCATCTTGCATCCTACATCAGAAAATACTACCTGCACACCTGCATCTATTAGTTTGCTCACAAATAACAAATTTGTGCTAAACCAAGGATATGCAACACACCACTTATCCTTCTTATTCTACCATTAGGAAACTTGATTTTAACTTTACCACAACCAACAAAATCTAAATGAGAATCATCAACCAAGTACACCTTACCTCCATCAAATTCTTCATATTCAAAAAACCAATTTCTATTAAAGGCCATATGGATGCACCTAATTCAATTAACCATGCACCATTACCTGCATGAGTTGCTAAAGCTGCAATGAATGTGTCACCATCTTCCTTCTCAGACTCAAAATCATAATCAAATTTCTTCTTTTTCTTCATATTTTATTCTTTGCAATCCTTACGAACATGTCCAAGCTTACCGCAATTCCAGCAAATTACTTTGGACTTTCCAAGAGACTTAGATCTCCCCTTGGACTTGGATTTGTCGCGCTTCTCATTCTTCTTGCCTTTTTCCTTAGGTCTTCCATGAAAATTTTGGGCCTCCTTAGCACTAATGGATACCTCCCCCCTCATCTCTTAAAAAAGCAAAGAACCCACCACACCTTCAGTCTTCAATATAACAGAAGTACTCCCAATAGCCATCACAAGATAATCCCACGAATCGGGCAAAGAACAAAGCAGGATCTGACATTTCTCCTCCTCATCCATTTTGACACCAACTAATGCCAACTAAGCCAACAAAATGTTGAATGCTTCCAAGTGGTGTGTAATTTATCCACCCTCTTTCATTCTCAAGGAATACAATTTCTTCCTCAAGAAAATCTTTTTCACTAAGGATTTGGCTTGATACATCTCACCAAGCTTCTTCCATAGTTTCTATGCAGAGGTCTCTTCATGGACAATGATTAAAACATAGTCTACCAAGCACAATATGATTAGACCCTTGGCTTTACGGTCTATAACATCGTATTGAGCAGCCTGAGTAGGATATGTAGGCCTTGAAACATTCTCATCAACAGCATCCCACATATCTCAATCTATCAATAGATCCTCCATCTTCAGCTTCCACATTTCAAAATTATTTCTAGAAAATTTATCCACCTCTATTCTCCCTGATGTACTCTCCATCTAAAAATTCCTACAACAAGGTCACAAAGTGTCTTTTGCACAAGCTCCCACTCAAATCTAGATTAATTCAAAAAACCCAACAACCCAGAACTGAAACCAAAGGTGATCAGGGTCTGATACCACTTGTAAGGAAGCTAAGGTAGCGGAACAACTTCCTACACTAATCTTGAGAGGAGAGCAGTGCAAAACTTTTACAAATCTTTAACAGAATTTTATAGAAACTTAAACACAAATATCATGCATACCACAACACAATTATTTACGTGGGGAAAACCCTTTTAGGAGAAAAAACCCCACACTCCAAAATCCACCCAATATATTCTTCAGTAATCACAAAGATTACAATATAGTTGTAGACCAAGCTTCTCACAAGAGTATCACCACTCAGAGATCCAGAGGCAACACAGCCACTATCAAACTCTCATAATACATCGCAATACACAGTCGTAATATAATGCCCTCATAAAATAGGGTTTCCTTCTAGGGAAAGTCAATCTAATAAAATATTGACCATTGGATATGATACATAATGATGAACAGTCTCTGGGGGGAGGGGGGATCCCCCTCCTTGCCCCCCTCCCCCCTTGTCGTTGTTAGCTGAACAATACCTTATGTATCAACAACACTTTCTCAACAATACATGCATTCATTAATACCACATACATAACCTTTAAATGCTTTGAAATACTTTAAGGTATATAAAAGGTTTTGATAATGTCTTTAAAGCTCAGCATAAATAAGATAGAAAATATAAAATTACAACAAGAAACTTAGTCAATTCTAAGGCTCATCAAGACCCATAATGTAGTATGGGATACACTAGCATTCGTTATTTTGGCTAGGATGTACTTAAAGAGTAAGTGTTGGTGAACCAAGTAAAGGGAAAATGCATGTAGTAGCTCGCATCTACTTCCTTGCTAACTAGTCACAATGTATGTGTATGTCAATTGCTATGTGTGTGCATGTGTAATAATGGACACATGTATTGTGTGCTATTACATTTATGCCCTTGCTAATGATGAAAACAAGTGACAATGATTCCTAAAAAGGATGGGACCTATAGTATAATATGGATGCACTAGAAATCCTTTTTCACTAGGATGTCTATAAGGGCTTATGTGTTAGTGAACTAGGTAAAGTGGAATATGCTTGCAGTAAGCTTACAACCACTTCTTTTTTCATTGATCATTATGTGCACTTGTGAGGTTTTTGAGTTATTCAAATTATGTATGTGTTGTATGTAAGAACTAGTCACACTATGGATATGTGGCATGCATGAGTTAGCCACTATGTGTATTTGTGGTGTGTGTGTGTGTATGTGATTGATGCATGAGCTAGTTATTTTATGTACATATGATGGGTGCATGAGTTAAGCATATACTGTGTATATGTGATGCAAGCATGAGCTAGTCATTGTGTATATGTGATGTATTACATGACTAGGTCATTAGGTGTTTACATCTAATGTACATATGAGTCAGTCAATATGTGATTTTGTGTGCGTTCATACATGGATGTAGGAATTAAACTAACATTTGATTGGAATGTGTTTGATATCTTACAATTGTGTACATATTGTATTGAAAGTGGAATATCCATTAATGATTATGATTTAAAAGAGATCAAAAAGTTTCATATTACAAAAGAGGATAAATTACCTCTATCATTGGTGTGGGAACTATGGAGCCTATGATTCCTAAGAATTGATACATAGACAAGGCCATTATAAATGAACCCTCAAGGTTTAGGTCTAGATCTAGAGATGACTATCATTCAGAATCTACAATATTTTAGTGTGAGTATACAATATGTGGTAAAAAAAAATCCATGGCTATGGTTGGGAAGGCTATAAGTTGGAACTTCTAAATAGGATAGAAGTTACTTGGTTGATTAAGTTAGCTATTGATAATTAAAGAAAAAGGTAGTAACCAAGGTGGTTATTATAGTTTTTAGAATGGAAAACTAATTAGAGTGCATTGCCAAGTAGTCTCTAATTGATTTGAACAAACATTTAAAGATAAAAGTACAAGTATATATATGACTAGACATATTATGGCAATGCATGGTGAAAGTATTGCCTTTATTCAAACAAGTACAAGTCTTTTGTGAAGATTGTTTACTTGGAAAATGAAATACATATGTTTTCCCAACATATGATGCTTGGAAAGTAACAAGGAAACTACAACTTATAGTGGTATATATCCTTTTGTTTATTGATGTTTTTCCCTCAAATGACTTGGGTCTACTTTTTTAAATAGATGAGAGTTTTGTACCATTTTTTTCAAATTCAAAAACTTTGACTACGACTAAAACAAGATTGAAAGGTACTTGTATGAGAAAAAATAATCATCGTGAATTTATTTTCTATAAGTTCAACCAATTTTGCAAAAGCTTTCATATTCAATGGTAGTTTGCAAATTCCTTCACTCTACAACAAAGTGGAATGGTGCAAAGAATGAATGGAAACTTGGCAAGAAAGGATATAGTCATTATTGAATTTAAGAACCTTGATAAATTTTATTGAACAAAAGTTATGAACACATTAACATACTTGTGGAATGGGTTGCTTATATCACCAACATCAACTCTGCAAGGTATTTACTTTTTTTAGGCTTGGAATGGTTTAAAGTAAGGTTTTTTTTCATTTTTCACTTTTTTTATTCCCTTAGCTATATTTTGGTCGCAAAAAGAAAGCCAAAATAAGTTTTGATTCACAACGATTAGGTATTAAAATGGGGAAATATATATAATTTTTTTACTGTAGGATTGAACTAATTAGATCTCTAGATGTTGTGTTTGATGAGACGAGGATTATGAACATTGTAAAATTGATATTTTTTAAGTTAAAAAGAAACTAGGAATACAATAGATTAATATATGAAAAATATGGGAATTGTATGATTGTGCTTGTTAAGTTATTTTTGATATTTTGGTATAGATTAACATAAATGTTGGGTACAAATACAAATATTTTGGTTACCACCAGAAGTATAAGACCCCACTTCACTTTTGGAAAATAATTATTTCCTTAAAAATTCTTACACAAATATTTTGTTGTGAAAATATTGAATGTGGAAGTCTCTTGGAAATTTTGGAATATCTAGCTCATGATAAAAAGGTGGAGACTTTTCCTAAGAAGACAAAGTGGAAAGATAGGTTAAGTCATTGTTGAGATCGATATAGGTCCTTATAACACATACAAACATTTAAACTATACCTCAATGGCTAATTATATTAAACCTTCTACTTTTATAGAAGCATTTAAGTAGTTTGGATATAGGCCCTATGAAATGAGTATGATACCATCATGAAAAATTATGTTGAGATTTAAGTGATCATCATCTAATAGTTAAATCCATAGAGTATAGTTTTTGGAGTCCTTTCACCAACAACCAATGAAGGGTTATATCAACATTGACATTTCATCCTAAAGAAAGCAACAAAACTCACCACTTAAATTACATTACTCTTCATTAGTATTTGTGCATTGACCTAAACATAAATGGATTAAATCCAACATGATCATCCTTCATGGATGAATGAACCTATAATGTTTGTGGACCAAATAATAATGGCTTCCTTTCTTTTTATATCCAAGAACACACCTATTTGATTGATTATCATCTAAGAGTAAGAATAAATAAGCAAGTAATTGTACCATGGGAATACTTTTTAAAAAGTAATGTTTTCCTCTAAATCATTGTGTCTATCGTTTATTAAATTAATCCTACAATTTGCTCTTCGAACTCCAATTATGTTGTATTATATTTGGAATAGAATTAAAATTTGCACACAAACATGCAAGGGATGTGCCATTAAATT
This sequence comes from Sequoia sempervirens, assembly GCA_007258455.2. NCBI lineage: Eukaryota > Viridiplantae > Streptophyta > Pinopsida > Cupressales > Cupressaceae > Sequoia > Sequoia sempervirens. The sequence continues at coordinate 285,437 of VDFB02292705.1, forward strand.
CGCAGAATATGTAAATTGTAAGAGGATTGTACAATATGGTTGCATAAGATGACTATTCTCCAAAAGAACCTTAACTTATTTGGGCAAGTGCAAGAAGTTCGGTCCATAAAATGTCAAAAAGTGGAAGTGTTTTTTCTGATTTTCAAAATTTGTCACAATTGGACTAAAAATTTGAAGCAGTTACACATTGAACCTTTTAAAAGTCCAATAATATGAAATTTAGTATTTTGAATCTAATTATCAAATATGTAATTTATTCTAATACCTAGATGATACATATTAATTTTTAATAGGTATGTATAAAAACCACTTTTTAAAAGTCATTTTTTAGGACTATACCATGCACATGTACGAACACCATTATTTGACCTAAATAAAAATGTGTTTTTAATTCCTTTTAGGGAAAGATGTGTAATAAATTGAGTATTGAAGAGAATATATTTTATTGACCCTAATTGTTATTTTTTGAAAACCCTCATGTACGGACACCATAATTTGACCTAAACTAATCATTTTTTTAATGTTTTTTCATTGTGTAAAGAATTGATTGTAGATTGATGTAATATAATCTATTAACAAGAAAATTAACAAATTAAAAGTTATTAAAAAAATACAAAAACCTGATATTTCAAGTTTATGGACCAGTTTCCTTAAAAATTAATTAAACATAGAAAAATTAATCCAATCATAAAAAAAATATTTCAAAACTAGACATTATGATCTATAATGTGTTTTAATTTCACAAAAGAATTGTGAAAGAAAAAAACCATCAACCATATTGTCAAAGTCAATTATTTCTCTTGGCATTGCCATGACCTTGTACTTGCAGGTCCAAAGCTAAGAGTTAGGTTACCATGCCTTTCCCAAGCCTAAAACCAAATCAAAAAACGGATTGGGATTTCAATATTTTTTAGAACGGGTACCTGTTCTATTTTTAGAACAAACACCTATTATATTTTTAGAACAGATACCTATTTTAAAGTGAGTACTCATTTTAAAGCAAGTGTTCATTCTATTTTTAGAACAAATGCCCATTTTAAAGCGAGTACCCGTTCTATTTTTAAAACAGGTACTCGTTTTAAAATAGGTAGCTGTTCTATTTTAGAATGGGTATTCATTCTATTTTAGAACAAGTACCTGTTTAGGAACAAGATCCCCATCTGAAGCTTGGATGCTTGTTCCTTTCAATATTTTTTCTTCACACGAAACTTCCCCTCTTTGTGGACTCATCCTCTTGCACTTTGTCATTTGTCTATTCAATCCTTTCACCTACATAATTAACAAAGATTGTTTGTTCCTCCACATACCTTTGCATTTATAAATCTATATTTTTTTCTAAATGGAATATGGTTGCATTATACAGTTGCCCTTCAAAAGAACCTCAAAATCATTCGTTCTTTAAATTTTTTCACTTGATAAATCATTTTACTTGTATAATAAATATAAATTGTTTGTTCCTCCATATACCTTTTTTGGAATATTTAATTGGTTGAAGATTCCCAAGGCACAAGGTAACCTATTTTTCTCATCCAAGCATAAGTCTTTCTCAATACCATTGGTCTAGCAACATTTAATATTATGTATATAATTTAACAACTTTGGCTACACAACATGAAAGGTTCACTTCATTTAAAGGAATATCTATCCATGAAACTAACAAAATGACCATATATTGTATTAAACAATAATATCATTTATTCAACATTGTAATTATGTTTAAATAATAAACAATTAATGGGTAACATATTATTTTCTTTGGTTTTTTATTTTTTAATGTGAACATTTTGATTTGTAAATGCACACATTGACACATGTGAAAATAGAGATTTCTTCTAACCATATTCATGGTAAAAAATAAATAAAAAAAAACATAATACTCAATCCTTAAAAGACAAATAATTCAAAGAGGATCCTATAACTTTGCAATGGACCGAATCATGCACATTGAACTCAAATGAGATTTTGTACAATTTGTATACTAGTTTAAAATTAAATTTGTTACCATTTTTAAATTTGTATTTCTTTTAGAGGCTTGAGAATCATTTACAAATATTTAATTGTATCAATGTAGAGAAGTTTAGAGGGAAATGTGATCATAGTTTACCTCTTATATGTGGAGATACAAAACAAAATAAACAAACCAAATTTGGATAATAACAAATTATCTATGGAAACTTGGAGGAAAAGAAATAGAGATTATTTATTTAACAATTAAAACAATTAAAAGAAGTGTATAAAGTTCAAACTGAAATGAAAATAATTATAAGAATATCATATATTGTTTTCATAGTTAAAATATCTAAGGATAACACCTTTCAAATCAAGAATCACTTAGTAATGCTTTAACAATTCAATCCCATGCAAAAATGACTTCATAATGATTCAATGATTCAATCTCACACTCAAGTTCTCCAAAAGATGGATCCAAAGAAGTTTAATGTAGAAGATTAAATCAACTCAAATATAGGCTTACCATACTCTTAATTTCTTGTTTTTTTTTTATAAAAGCACTGTATTCATCATATTGATCATGTCACTAATAAAACTTTAAAAGTGAATATGAACACCATAATATTCTCATTAACATAGTTGCAAAATCAACAAGACATCAACACAACATTGAAATCTCATAAGAAAGGCATCTTAGTTGATTTTTTAACTCCATACAAACAAAAATCACTTAGTAAATGCTTTAACAATTCAATCCCATGCAAAAATGACTTCATAATGATTTCAATGATTCAATCTCACACTCAAGTTCTCCAAAAGATGGATCCAAAGAAGTTTAATGTAGAAAATTAAATCAACTCAAATATAGGCTTACCATACTCTTAATTTCTTGTTTTTTTTTTATAAAAGCACTGTATTCATCATATTGATCATGTCACTAATAAAACTTTAAAAGTGAATATGAACACCATAATATTCTCATTAACATAGTTGCAAATCAACAAGGCATCAACACAACATTGAAATCTCATAAGAAAGGCATCTTAGTTGATTTTTTAACTACATACAAACCAAAAATGATGTAAAAAATTTATGTACATTTTAAAATGTCAATTTAATTAAAACCAAACAAAAATTATTGTGTGCTTAACATTAAAATGGAACTGATTAATTTTATTACATTCATCAAGGTCTACAGCGATACATACCAATACAATAATATGATCATTCATATTTCATAGGACAAATGAAAATATCTTGCAAGGAAAGAAACAATATCTAACAAACAAAACAATAAATCAATAAATTAATGATTGATTCAAGCGTGCCAACAAATAATTTGAAGGTCGATAGCATACAATTTAAACAAACCCTATATTAGCACCATTCGACACAAGCATTATTCCCTATTATTGTTACATAGTTTTTGATTAAATGTAAAAAGGTTTTAACAGGATCCTAAAACCTAGTTACAACAAAACATCAGCAGAATAGTAGTTGACCAACAACCAAACAACAGAAACACAAAAGAAAAGTCAATGGCTACCAAGCCATTTTACAACATAACATGCAGCCAAGCTACATTTGGATAATTGTAACTCAAACTTACACTATACCTGACTATTTCCTTACAATCTGCACCCCTTAATTCTGGGATGGGATTCCAAAACAGATTTAGGAATCCCTCTCTTCCTTCTTTGAACAATCATCCAAGATACACCATTGTCTTATTCCTCCAAATGTGAAGAAAGGAGGGAATATCTCAACCAAAGACACCTCGCACATAATTATATTACATATAGAAAGAGTGGTTACAGTCTCTTTACATGCAAACAGACCCATACATTAATTTAGCCTTCCTTAATCAAAAAATAATAGACCACATATCCCAAGCTTTAATTGCAGTATATCTTCTTGCCTCTTGAATTCCAAGCGATTACACCATGATACCTTTTCAGATCAGACTTCATATGATTATTTCTCAGAAAGTGACATGTTGCGCCCAACAGAATTATTGAAATTAAAACCGTAGAGATGCTCATGTGTACTGGCATTAAAACCTTTTTTAATAATTAAAAGAGCAAGGCCTGACTTAACAAGCTCGAGTATCTCGACAGCAAGGTTGGTGGAAAGCATTTCCTGAAGTCGAACCCAGTTTTGAAAAGAGGCATGGAAAAAATCCCCGAGAAGAATATGATATTGAGAATAAATACGGATATACACTCTACAAAATGAAACGAGAACGGAAAGAAAGTTTAAAGCAAAGAAATATAATATATGCAGACAAAACATTCCCGCTTCACCATTTAAATGTCATTGAATACAACGACCGTAAAGAATTGTTATAGCTCCACATGTCATGCTTTCAATTCAAATGATTTTCTTCTTCCATGGAATTCGCCATTGCGATATCTGGTAAAGATTTCAGTACCTGTCAATATTCAGAGTGACCAATAGTAAGTGGAATATAAAATTGATATTAGAAGATACATATGCACTCATATTCGAAAGAAACACAAACAAAATAGAACAGAGGGATTTGCCACTAACGTTACTTTTATAAGAGGACATGGTTATGTGGTGGTGTAGAGATTGTATACTATTATGAAATAGAAAAAACACTCAATAGAAGCATACACACAAGATACAAAATAGATAGCAACCAATAGTATACAAAGCGCAAGTGAAAGCATGCATAAAGCATACAAAGCACAACTGGAATCCTGCACAAAGCATGCCAAGCACAATCGCAAGCATACAAAGACATGTTAAAGATTTCTCATATGAGAACGGTGAAAAATCCTACAAATTTTAGGTGCACATAGTAAGCCTTATGCTGGCTACTTCCGCATATGCAAATATGATCGCCAGCAGATAACAAGGGAACTGTGCCACAGCTAACTGCCATGCTGTCGGCGCGCAACAATGGGTGATGCCTCTAAAGCTGTTTTATTAAGTATAAAAGAGGGAGAGAAGAGCAGTGGAAGAAGCACCCAAATAGCAACCCGTTGAAAAAGAAAAAGAAGTGTTCAGGGGTGTGTGATATATAATTTCTATGAAGATATTCTTTTTCTTTTTCGAAAGCGTGAAGGAATGGGAAGCTAAAGTATTTTCTTCTGCAGAAAATTCTAAGCAAGATAATGCTATTTTGGTTCAGGTATACTTGATGGTGTGGATGTGAGATTCTTTACATAGCACTAAAATTGATGTGACGTACTCCAAGAAAATTTAACGATGCAATTTAGGGAAGAGAGTTCTTTTACAAACAAAAAGCATGAAGCTTTATGATCATCAATCACAGGTTATAGCTGGGTGATTTTCACGCTTCCTTGTTATAGTCTACAGTTATTCATTTGATCTGATTGAAACGAACTCCATAATTTTACAATATCATTCATGAATGACATATTGAATGAAAATTTGAAATTTCAATTATTTCATTTGTTATCACCGATATCCACACTAAGATTTTCCATAATTATACTTATATTTAATACCTTGAAATTTCAACATACAAGCGGTTGTATCCTCCATAATGACTTGGACACTAGTTCCCGTCATTGTCAATGACGAATAACTGATCAACAAGCTGAAATAGGTTAATCATAACTTTGACGAATATTTCATTCACTCCAATGGTCCAATAACTCTATATGGTAGGCCTAATCAACCTTGTGATTCTAGCAATGTAGAGCAACAATGGTTATTGACAATTTTTCAATTTGAAAGTTTTTCCTTTTTATACATGATATCATGAAATAGACATGATTGGCATATTCCTATTATCATACGCAACAGATTTTAAAAGTGCATTCTTGTTCCTAATACTGATGACTATGCAGTATTTGTCAGCAATTCGACAATGATCATTAACATTATCTCAAGTTGAAAGTTTTAATTTTTCTCCACATTGTCATCCAATAGACTTAACTGGCGTATGTTTCATACATGCTAATTTTGCTCTCTGATGCTGATGAGTATTAATGGTTTTTGTCCCATCCCTTTCACTCTTTGGTTTCTCTCCTTTGGGGTACTTTATTTTATTTTGCTTTGTTGCTCCTCAAGATTGCATTCTTACGGATGGCATTTAATCCTGTGATAATGCTTGATCGCAGATTGGTTTCATTGACACACAAATACAGTCCCTGTTGCTTGACACCTATAAGATATTCCCTGAGAATTTTCCTAGTATAGGTACCTGTATGTCATTCCTTTGTGGTTGACACCTATAAAATGTCCATTGATAAATTTTAAGATTTATCTCCTATGAATATTCATTTGTTGATAGTGTTTGTAGTTCTATTTTATGACTTTTTCTCAAGCCTTAATAGAAACAAGTTCATTGAAGTCACAATTACTAATGCCTTTGCGCCAATGAATATTGATATCTGTTCATCTTTTTGAGGTTGTTTGCTGATGGTCTTCATTTGTACTGTAAGCATGTTGATTTTTTTGTTACACTTGGGTTCCCATGCAGAGCCATCATAGAATCAAGTGTACCCTGGACTTTGTAAATGTGTACATATTTCTAGGTATATATTCTACCCTCAATTTTCTAGAAATGCACTTTATATCTCTTTTCACCTCAGAAGTTGGGTGCATTTCGGCACACTTAAAAAAATTTGAATGGCTCTTCCTAACACCATTATTCAATGAAAGGGTTGATTTATGAAAGTGTGATAATACCCATTAAAATCCTAACAAGAAACAAACTAATAATCTGCCTAGCCGTGGGATATGACATATATTATGAAGAAAGAGTTTGCTATTTTTATTTTGCAAAAATGCATTATATATATATAGGAGTGTCCTGGACTTTGCAAATGCATACATATTTCTAACCTAAACTATATATTCTACCCTCAATTTTCAACAAATGCACTTTCTATCTCTTTCCACCTTAGAAGTTGGGTGCATTTTGACACAACTAAAAACATTGAATGGCTCTTCCTAACGCCATTATTCAATGAAAGGGTTGATCTATGGTAAGTGTAATAATACCCATTAAAAGCCTAACAAGAAACAAACTAATAATCTGCCTAGCTGTGGGATATAACATATATTGTGAAGAAAGAGCTTGCTATTTTTATTTTACAAAATGCATTATATATATAAGATAAAAGTACCCTGGACTTTGTAAATGTGTACATATGTCTAGGTATAACTATATATTCTACGGTCCTCAATTTTCAAGAAATGCACTTTCTATCTCTTTCCACCTCAGAAGTTGGGTGGATTTTGACACAACTAAAAAAAATTGAATGGCTCTTCCTAACACCATTATTCAATGAAAAGGTTGATTTATGGGAAGTGTAATAATACCCATTAAAAGCCTAACAAAAATCAAACTAATAATTTGCCTATTGTGGGATATAACATATATTGTAAAGCAAGAGCTTGCTATTATATATATGATTGCGAAAAGGCCGCCATTTTTTCCAAGGCCAGGCCAAGATTTCATACTAGAAGTCAATTCGTAAGATACATTCAATAAGCTTTGAAGAAAAATCTAACTTTAAACAAAGAACAAAAAAGCAAGGAAAACATTCCTGTCTTTTCAAAAAACCGAAACTAGTAAGCAGCAATTTTTCTTTTCATGCATAGGCGTTCAAGGTAACCAGCATTTATAGTATTGTATTGTATATATGTGCGCAAAGATCATAGTTAGAAAAAGATCTAGCAGGGCGAGTGAGGGTGACTGCCCACTTGCAGTGTGTTGATGTTTCATGCAGCACAGATGCAGCCATCAGGTTTGCATAAAACTTTTGTCCTTAACCAAAGAACACTTGCCTCTTTTGAGCTTTCCACTTGAGTGCCACACACTTTACAGCAGGAGTGAAATCAGAGTAGTTCCCGGATAACTGTAGCAATTTTCCTCTTTGCAGATTCAGGAAATATCATCCCATTAATGGCATCAAGAAATTTTTCACGCTGCTCCACTACACAGCTTAACTTCTCCATCCAGTCATTCATTTTTTCTACATTTTTCAGAATGTTTTAAGCCTTAAGACACAATAGAGGAGTTTAGGCTAGACAGTCTCAACATAGGGACTGTGCATCCCTTTGTCCTCCAGCAGTTTATGTAGTGCTTTCAGCTCTTTTGTAATGTCCACTATGGAGTTTAAAACTATGTTCCACCAAGTTTCCAGGGCGGGGGACGGGGGAATGCATTTCGGGGACAGGATTTTTGTATATATATATATATAATAATAACAATGAACATCGATAAAGTTGCAGATGTAATCATATTGACATATACATTATAGAATCAAAAGTACTTAGTAAAACACAACAATAGAGTTCACATGAGTGATGAGAGTCGAACAAATTAATAGTACTACAGCTACTTAATTGATTCCATAATTCATATCAAACAGTCAATGTTGAATGTGCATATGATAAAAAAAATTAAAAATAAAATGCCCAAAGGCTACAAGTTTGCACTACAAATGTCAAAATGACAAAGTCACAAATGTCAAAAACATACTAATAGAAAGTATGATGGCTGCCTCTAATCAGCATTTACCAACATTGCATCAAAACCAAACTCAGAGTATGAATGCCGGCTTTTGTTTTCCAACAGCTCCTTCAAACCCTCCTCTTTATCTTGCTCACTTTCCTCTTAGCTACAATTTTTTTTTGGAATGTAAAAATGAACTCAAATGGCTTTGAAAGCAAGTTTTATGTTTCATTTTAGGGTTGGGAGGGTGTGGGGTCCACTTAGAAAGAATAAAAAAATGAAGATTTAAAATTTCAGACTATTTTTTTATTGCCAAAACATGTTGGAAATTAGGGGATGGCTGGCCATCCCCATAACAATTGAGGGACGCCTGGATGTCCCCATGCCATCCCCACCTATAATGTCCTCACTTTCACACTGACAGTTGGAGCTGTGTGCTAGCTCATTCACCATTCCCGTGAGCTAGTCATTTTGGTGAGGGAATGTATTTTTTTGGCCAAAAGTGCAAAATCAAAAGGGTAATATTAAATAATTATATTACTGAGTTATAAAGTGACTTAAGTGAAAATTAAAACATCAAGGGATCACATCAAGATGTCACATCAAGGAGTCATATCAAAGGGTCACATCAAGGTGTCACATCAAGGGATCACATCAAAATGTCACATCAAGGAGTCCTATCAAAAGATCACATCAAGATGTCACATCAAGGAGTCATTTCAAAGGGTCACATCAAGGGATCACATCAAGGAGTCATATCAAAGGGGTCACATCAAGGAATCACATTGACAAGAAAAGTGAGTGGGCTTCCCTTGAAAAAAAGAAGTATAAATAGAAGCTTGGGCTTGGCTTTTATCATCTTATGTTGGAAATTATATTGGCATATTGAAAATTTTCTCTTAGCTGGAACTCGGTTACAACTTGATCAAGGTGATGCTCCCTTGGTTAATAGGGTTTGGAGATGATCCCATTCCCATGTTGAGAGATGAATGCAATCAGTTTTCATCATAGAGCTTATTTGAAGCAATTTGGAAGGTTTTTAGGGGACAGAAAGAGGTCTGCAATTTTGTTTCAGTTTGCAGGTCAGCCATGAAAGATCTTGCATTTTCATTCATAGCTCATCATTGAGGGATCAGATTTTTGTGGGTACTTGAGGAATCAATTGCTAGTGCCTTGGCAATCATTTTAGGGGCAGATTAGAGAAGTGAGGAGCTGAATATTATTTTATATTTTCATTTCCTTCAAGCTGCAGGGGTGGCCTTCTTAGGGAGGCTCGATTTTGGCATAAAAGGCAAGGAAAAATTCCAAATAAATTTCCAAGGCATTGTTGGGCATCATGGAGTATAGGCGCACCATCTTGGAAGGAATTTACAGCTTCATCAGCAGGTTACAAATTTATTTGTGGGTGCTGCTACAGGAAACCAAGTTCTTCATTTTTAGCTTACATGCCCTTGGGTGTCATTTTCTATCTAGGAAAACATTTGTGGTTGTAGTTAGCCATCTAGCATTGTAAATTCAGTCATAATAGAGTCAAGTGGATGCATATGTAATGCTGGTGTTTACACAACAAGTTGGCACCTAGTTTCAGTCATATTTCATGTTGCAAGGAATATAAAAACTCATATAAAATAGGTCTGATTTGCATATCATTTTTCAGTATTGTAGACATTTCCATTTTACTGCAATATCATTTTGGAGATATAAGGGGTTTGACTACAAATTGTATGACGAAATGTCTTATTGTTGTAGGTGCATATTTTCTAAGTAGTTGTCATTTAAAGGCATGAGAAAATTTTTAAAAAAAAACATCTTGCATTTTGTTCATACTCTTCTAGAAGTTGTTTAGCATTCAATTTGAAGTTATTTGCATCTTTGGAATGCATCAAAAACAAAAGCATTTCAAACTGAAAATCCAAATCAGCAAATTCAGACTTTACAGGCAAACTGTTTGACGAAATTCCAAAGGCACAAAATCAGAAATTTTGGATCGGATTGGGCAAGGGCCATTTCATCACCGATCGGGGATGTCCCCTGCAAAAGAAAATATTTTATTTTTTTTTTGTTGGGGGGGGAATGCCTGGGAAACATCCCCAAGGCATCCCCCATCCCCAAAATGTCCCCAGGACGAGAACGAGGGCCAAAACCTTAGGGGACGCGTTCCCGTGTACCCCTGGTTTAAAAGAGAGCAGAGAATGGGAGAGTTCAAGTTGAATGGAGGAGCTTCAAGTGGAGGTGAAATTGTTGGGCTAATGTCCAAGTAATGGGAACACCATGGGAGTCTATTATGTTCATATTGCATTGGGGGAAGAGATCATAAGCAGATGAGGAAAAGACTAAAGTGGGGTTGTTCCGGCATTTCTAATGCACAGGACTACTGACAAACCCGGTTAAGGTGGGGATGAGGGAGGGAAGAATTAAGCCAAATCAGCACTTATTACAATGTGTGCAGAAAAGGGAGGGCTCAACGGAGTGTGGAAAGAAGGGGGCCTATGCTTAGAATTGATAATTGAAGTGCCTTTCATAATCTGAGTGATTCAATTCTTGAGGCTAAGCATTTCCTTAAAATTGATGAAGGTATGTGCCCTTCATGCCAGCCATATCCTCTTACTTGATTTGTTGTGTTTGTACTCACCATTAAGAGAAACACTCATGATAGATGTTTTGGTTTTGGTTTGTCTTGCATACTTTCTCATTTTTCTCCTTTAGATATAGACTTGGGACCAATTTTGATTGTGGAATGAGGAGTGCTCTACATCTATATATAAACCTCTATAATAACCACCATTGGTTACTACTAAACTTATTTCTTTCTAAACCAATTCCATTACATCTCAAGTACCATCTTAATCAAACCAACTTCTTTCTAGTTTAGAAGTGCTAGATTCATAACTTTACCAAACTGTAGCAATGGCAGTAACTCTATGTCACAAACTCATATTCTTGCACTAAATAGATTAACCTCTCCATATCATGACAAATTCCTAGACCCAAACATATACCTCAAGGGTTCATTTGAAATGGCCCTGCTTATGTATTCCTTTACAAGAATCAAAAGCTCTATAGTTTGCACAGCAAAACATAGAAAGACTTCATGCACACATCTAGGATTGTATCTCTGACCTCTCTTTTAAATCACAACCATTAATTGAGCCTATACCTACACTACAATCCATGTACCAAAGCATTATAACAAATACATCCCAAATAGATGTTAAAACAATGTCTAAACACAAAACCACATATTGACCAACTAGCAATACAAAGAGGATGCTACCCTACTACATATATCTTCCCATTACTCGGTTCACTAATAAAAAGGCCTTTTATAACAAGGTGGCAACAAGAAAAGGGGAAACTAATGCATCCCATACTACACCATGGGTTCATCCTTATCCTATTTCAAAGTTTCAAGCATTGGGGGTCAAGGATATCTCGTGACCCATACATTGTTGAAGACTCAAGGATCAAGAGAATGGCATACTTCATGCTCAAAGCAAACAAATAAGTGTATCCCCTCATCTCCAACTCTAAAAGGACATATGAAGGAATTTATTGGGAATCAAGGACCAGAGGTACCAAGGAATTCATCCCTTAAAGCATGCAAACAAGGATAAATTCGAACTTGCAATCTTGAAAAAGTGAACAATGCAAAACATCAAGGATCGAGAGTCAAGAGTACCTCTTACAAGGTACCCAAATAAGGACACATCCAAACCCACGATCCCATTGAGATAACACAATGAAAAATGTCGATGATTGATGTTGGCTCATAATTCATGCTAGAAGTACCACATTAGAAGTATTCTCACATCTCCAACTTTGAAAAAGTGTATACAAGATAACGTCAAAAGTCAAGGATCAAGGATACCAAGAAAAAAGTGCTTGGGTAAAGGGATGGCCAAAACTGCAACTCCAAAAGGTAACTTAATGTAAAGGATCAAGGAATCGAGGTTTCACTAAAAAGCATACTAGTAAAATAAAGTCTAAACACTAACAAAGGCAAGGGATGTAATGTCCCCACTTTCGGTGTCCTTATTTGGGCTAGTCTAGTTTTGACTCACTTACTATTTTTAGTAAGTACTATATTTAGTTACTAGTCCTAGTGGCAGTGCAGTGCAGAGTTTCCATCCTTGACTAAGGGTGAGTTTTCTCCATGGTTAGAATTATTATTGGTTAATACTTCACTAAAGTATTAATGTTGTTTTCTTTTAATTAAAAAGGGGATATAAGCTAAGGTTATAAAAGACACCTTGGCCTAGTGTTAACAACGTTGTTTTAAAAGAGGGGCCATTTGTAATGTCCCCATTTTTAGCCCTACACTTTCTAGTGATTGATAGCCTATTCCCGGTTTGTTGTCGGCTAGTCAGAGGCAGAATTAGGGTTTCCGGCTACTTGATAGTCCCTTTTGAAGATTCAGGGGTTTGCGTGTTGGAGTTCGGCTGTTTGGTTTCTGGATTCCTTCAGGGTTTTCAGAGAACTTCGCAGAGGTATGACATGCAACTGCGTCGGGCAACTTTTCCGGACTTACTATTTTTAGTAAGTTATGACGGCTACAGCTTGGAGTCGGGGATTTTGGATTGCGGATTCTTTCTGGGTTTTCAGAAAGCTTCGCAATGGTGTCGCATGCACTTTGATCCGAGCAACTTTCCGAATTTACTATTTTTAGTAAATTCTATTTTTAGCAGTGGTCCAGTCAGCATCAGCTCAGCAAGCTTTCCTCTTCTGGCAGTTCAGTTGGTAATATTGATTTTGGCTTTAAGGTGCTCATTTTGGAGAGATAAGTTATTTTAAATTAATAATGTTTCATTTTCATCTTATGACCCCTTGGTCTAGTGTTACAACTTTAAGTTGTTTTAAAAAGGGGGACTTTGAGGGTGGTCATCTCATGGGGAATTATTTTGATATTTCTAAAGTCAAAAATGCACAAGGAGAAAGGTACGCCAACTTTGTTGAGGAGATAAATTTTAAATAAAAGTCAAAATTAGCTTTGAAAGTGGGACGCCTATGCTTGGAGGGAAATTGAAGTCAAATTCAAATTGGAATTAGGGCGCACTTTCTAGAAGTTTCTGGAGATTCCTTGTTGAGCTTATAAATGGAGACCTCTTCTCTTCATTTCAGTATCTTATGTCTTGAGTAAAGTTATGCTGCCGGAATGGTATTTGGATTGCTTCGAGGAATGAATGCCTCCTAGCCTTGGCTCGACTTCTTGCTTGAAAGACAGCAACTAGTGGAGAGTTAGATTGTAGTTGAGTGAGATTTGTAGTGAGATTTTGCATTGTAGAAGTTGTTTTGCATTTGTAGTTCAGTTTCTTGCATTTTAATCAAAATCTGGAGTTGCTGATTTTGTATTGCAGATTGAAGTTTATACTCATAAGTCTTTGGGCGAATTTATTTTGGTTCTGGGTAGTTTACCCATGCATTTGCTAGCCTTGGGCGCCCCTCTATGCCAAGTTGCAGATTTTTTAGAGGTGTCTTGGATTTTATCTTGTTGGTAGAACATTTCTTGAGGCTGTACCATTCTGTTTTGCCTGGCAAGTGTTTAGAAAAAAAAATACTTCAATTTGTCAGCTGTTTCTTTGTCTAGTCTTCATTGTCATCATCCTAGCTTTCGTTTGCATCAAGTCTCATGTCATTCTGGCAAGTATTGAGTGAGTTGTGAGCATTTTAGTGGATTCTAGGGTTGTTGGTTATGCATATTAAGTTGTTGTTCTGTCATATCAGCTTGCGTAAAGTCTATCTTTTGAGTTGGGTTTGGGTTGAAAGTCTTTGTGATCATTGAGGAGACATTATACTATATTGCAGCATGGTTAGACTTTCTTATTCTATGTATTTGGCAGGCAAATCTCTAATTATTGTAAGCTGAACAGTAGTACTGTCAGCAATCTTACTTCTTCTCTGTTATTTCATTGTAATACCCGCTGGATAAGTGGAAGAGGCTGGCTTGCCGCCTATTTACTTTGATTTGCATTGTAATATCTTACATCTCCGCCCTATGGTAGCTCCATTCCCACTCCGGGTTTGAAAGCACATTCTGGGTGTTGAGTTTACTTTCAGCATAATAGAAGATAGGGATCCTCTGACCATATGCTCGTCGTCATCCGGCGCATTCTTGGTTAGAGTTCTTTATTCAGCATTGCTTTGAGATCCTCTGACCATATGCTCGTCGTCATCCGGCGCATTCTTGGTTAGAGTTGAATTCCGCATCGTTTTGGTTTAAGTGCTAACCCTAATGGATGTGTGTTGCATTGCTTACTGTTATTGAAAATTTGAAAAAAATTGGTTTGGAATATTTCAGTGGTATCAGAGCCAAGATCCTGCCATCCTGTGCCCAACAAGGTTTAGTGACAGTCGAATGACAGAGAATTCAGTTTCTACATCAGAGATCAGAACGAAGTTCAGTTCAGTTTAGAAGTGGCAGTTAAACATGGCTAAGAAGGAAGAGATAAAGCTGGAACAAACACTTTTTACGGCTGGAAATAGACTTGACAAAGAATTTCAGTCAAGGGAAGATGAAGAGAATAATCTTCAAATATTGGAACAATGTTTGAGACAGGTGAAGCAGTCACCTTCTTATTTGATGCAGTTGGCAATGTCACCTACAGTAACCTTTTTAAAACAGCCCTATTGGTTGGGACATCCAGATGAAGAAACCAAGCTGTTGATTTCTTCTTGCTTCATGGAGATGATGAGAATTACGGCTCCCCTAACACCCTATGATGATGAAACCATGAAAATCATTCTGAATATGATTGTGGAGAGTTTTCAAGACCTAGATGAAACGGGAAATAAATTGTTTCCAAGAAAAGCTGCTATATTGAAGACATTTTCAGAAATTAGAGTTTTCCACCTTTTGATAGATTTAGAGATGGAAGTTCAAATCTATCGTTTGTTTAATTATCTCTTCTCTTCAACTTGGAGTGAGCAAGAAGAGGATGTTATTGCAGCTGTGAAGAATATTCTCGTTCTCACCATTAATGAGGTTGATGAAATTCCGCCTAGTGTCCAATCCTTCCTCTTGGACGCATATGAACATGAAGAAGAGGATTCTCCTATTGCTGCTATGCTGATTAAGGAATTGTTTAATCATTGTGAGGAGAAACTGAAGCCACTTTCGGAGAAATTAGAGCAAGATGCAGGAAAGATTAGTGGTCATGATGATAGAGATGTTTCCAATGAGTCCATACCCGATCATGTTGACGATTTGGTAAAGATGGATTCTCTTCATGTTGCTGCCCCAACTTCTCAAGAAGTTCTACATGAAGAAATCAGCGTAATACTTCCTCATGGTGAAGATAATGACGGTGAAGTTTTCAAAACAGCAAGCAATGAAGATTCTTCATTTCACTATGGTGGTGACATTGGGTTTGAGCAGCAAACTGAGCCATGGGAGAGAAATAATTTTGATGTTATCAGCTTAAGTGATTTGGGAGTTGACTTATTTAAGGAGTCATCACTTCAGAAGGAGCATGATAAGCTTTTTCCTGTTGATCATCTTAATCAACCCACTAGCATTTGGGATCCAGGTGTGTTGGCACCAAGGTATGAAAGAGAACCTTTGTGGGATGAGTTTCCCTTTGATCCTGATGAAGAACAAAAATCAGATTGCTTTGCAAACTATGAGGCGGCCATTGGAGGGGAAGATGTCTTTGAAGATGAAGATTGTTCAACAAAGTTCCCTTATGAACTCTTTGAAGTGGTTGCAACCGCTAAAGAGGAGTTTGTTGCTACAGAAACTTTCCAAACAATGGATGATTATGATCCATTGAGCAAGTTGGATGCTGCTATAATGTTTGATCAAGGAGACAATAATGAAGAAGAGCTAGAAGACCTTATGGCTCTTGAAGATGGGATGTTTGAAGGTGTTACTAAACACAAATCTGATTTTTCAATGCGTGAAGCTGATTGCAAGCAATGGATTGAAGAATTTGTGAAGTATGATGCTCTTTATGACAATGAGCATTCTCAACAAGTTGGTGGTGAAAGACAAGAATGTTGGAGTAGCTTTGAGGGCAGCAAAGGCGTGAAACTAAGTTCTGATTTTCAGTTGCAGCCTATCAACAGTTTACCATCTTTGCATACTCTTGAAAGGGAAGATCAAGTCAGAGAGACCTTTGAAGAGGAAGTGCGAGTTCTATCCCAATTTGATCGCACTCGCAGTTTGATTGAAGAGCTCTACTGGAAGGCTCAGCTGGAAGAGAGACTAAGAGGAGTAAAAGATGAAGTTGCTCTTCCCAATTTGCAACTTATCAGAGATTCTTTGGAGACCTTGAAGTCCGAGTACATGCACTTGATTGAAGACCGAGATCGTGCCATTGAAGTTGCAAAGAAGAACATTTGTGCTTTTCAAGAAAAGGAGAGTATGGTTGATGAGCTCACTCTGGAGCTCGAATCAACAAGGGACATGTTGAAAGAAACTCAGCTGGCTCTAACGGAGGTTGAAGACCAGTTTGCTGACTTCAAACTTTTCAAGGAGCAAGAGGGTGCACAAAGAGCTGAAGAAATCAAGCAAGTGATTGGAGAGCTTGATTGTCTTCAAGAGGAGTTTGATCTTGAAAGCATCTCAAGAAAATCAGAAGTTGCATGTGCTGGTTTGGAGCAGCAAGATGAAAGGAATAACTTTCGAGTTTTTGACAATCCTCTCTTTGAAGAAGGTGATGAAGGAGATTATGGCAATCCTCTCTATGTGATGGAAGATGAAACAAAGAATGAGACTGAGTATGGTTTCCAGTGCTTGGATGCTTTGATCTCACTCCATGTGGATGTGCCACGTTTGCTGATTAGTAATGAATGCATAAGTGGGTTTGAGGATGAAGGTTCTACATGGGAGGTGACGAAGCAAGGTAATTTCAACATCTATGACATCAAGGTGTTGATGAGACAAGTCTTGGTAGCTGTTGGTAACTTCATTACAGCAGCAACGAGTGAAGATTTCAGACCTACTACTCAGGAGGAATGGGAAAAAGGTGAACTAGACTTTGGTGGTTGCACTCTTGACAATCCATCCCTTGGGTGGAATGATGTTTGGAATCATATTGATCAGTTTTGGGAGCTGAATTTGAAGCCACTCTATGTTTCATACTCCCTTAATGTGGAAGCTTTCATGGTTAAGCTTCAAGGATTTACTAGATGGGGCATCAGTTTCGTGAGAAGGCACTTGGTTCTCACTAGCACTTGGGAATGTGTAGAGATTTCTTTTCAGTGTGTTGAAAATCACTTTCAGTTGGGTATCCATGCTTGGGATTCTCAACTTGGGTTGTTAGAGTTTATTACTTATGGAAAAGACTTTTGGAGGGATAAGGATCAAATTTCCAGATTTGTTGATGTTGTTCCCTTCTTTTCCAGCTACTTGATGGTTCCGTTTGTTCATCAACAAATGGATTGGAGAGAAATTTTGAATATGGGTTGGAGAGATCAACGATCGGTAGTTCTTGGAAGTGACTTTCAGCTCAGACAAGGGCAGATTTTGAGACACGAGCTTGCTGGTTGGAGGCAGACCAGCCACCTTACTTATGGAGTTACTTTCATTCAGGAGAGTTGGTTCCTCACTCCTGATCAAAGAAGTGGTAGTTTTCTGATGGAGATGGCTTTAGCGTGTTTTTCAGCCACTTTGGAGGTTTGTGATGCAAACTCTGATGGTTTATTTTCATTATTGGTTCATGACAGCGAGCTACCCCATGCTTTGATTCTACATTTTGAGACTCTTGGGGTTGGAATTGTGAAAAACTTCTTCAGACTTCATAGTTGTGCCATGATAATTCAGTTGAGGCATAGGGAATTCATGTGGAGTCATGAGTTTGAATTTGTTGAGCTCTTGCAAAGGATTGCCTTCCTCTTTGCAAGAAGATTTGAAGATGTCACATTTGCAGTCATGGTTCCGTTTGTTACCATGTGGAGGTATGCTGAAGAGTTCGATTTTGAGTTGAGTAGACTATCTTTCCTTTTGCCTAGGATTGTGATAGACATTGGTATGGTTGATATTTTTGACTCAGAGCATTTTGGACATGAGACATTGCATGAAATTGATCTCAATCCTTTAAGATTTCTCAGTTTGAGTATCATGGACGGTAACATTCTGGAGTTACAAGGGAGGTTGGTGCAGCATTGGCGAGATGTCTTCACTGATGAGATCAGAGTGGTGCAACATTGGCATGGTGGGTTTTCCCTGAGACAGACTTGGGACCCTGGGATCTTACTTGTTGGGGTATTGATCGGTTCTATATTCTCTGAAGTTGTGGTGGCATTGCTTGAGGACAAGCAATTTTGGGAAGAAGGAGCCGGTGTAATGTCCTCGTTTGTTGTCATTTCAAGTCGAGCCGAAGTGGGTTGCAGCTACTTGATAGTCCACAGAAGATTCGAGGGGGGTTTTGCGTGTTGGAGTTCAACTTCTTTGGTTTCCTAGATTCCTTGAGGGTTTTGAGAGGAAACTTTGCATAGGTGGCGGCATGCGGTAGCGTCCGAACAACTTTTCCGGACCACTATTTTTTAGTAAGTTATGGCTGACTTAGGTCGGGGATTTTTGGATTCGCGGATTCTTCGGGTTTTCAAAAAGTTTTACGTGTTGTAAAATACCGCTGATCCGAGCAACTTCACAGATATACTGTTTTGTGGTCCTTTTAGCGATTGGTCCGGTCGACGCTCATTTCGGCCAAACTTTCCTCTTCCAGCAATTCAATTGGTAATAATGATTTTTGGCTTTTAAAGGTGCTCATTTTGGAGATAAGTTAATTTAAATTAATAATGTTATATTTTAATATTATAACCCTTGGCCTAGCTTCATGACTTTAAGTTGTTTTTTAAAAGGGGACTTTGAAATTGAAGGGTCATCTCATATAGGGAATTATTTTTGATATTTCTAAAAGTCAAAATGCACAAGGAGAAAGATGCATGCTTTGTTGAGGGAATGAAATTTTAAATAAAAAGGTCGAGGTAGCTTTTGAAGGTGGGGCCCTATGCTGGGAAGTTGAAGTGTTCGGTACATTAGGGAGGCAGGTTCAAGAATTCCTTGTTGAGCTTATAAATGGAGACCTCTTCTCTTCATTTCAGTATCTTATGTCTTGAGTAAAGTTATGCTGCCGGAATGGTATTTGGATTGCTTCAAGGAATGAATGCCTCCTAGCCTTGGCTCGACTTCTTGCTTGAAAGACAGCAACTAGTGGAGAGTTAGATTGTAGTTGAGTGAGATTTGTAGTGAGATTTTGCATTGTAGAAGTTGTTTTGCATTTGTAGTTCAGTTTCTTGCATTTTAATCAAAATCTGGAGTTGCTGATTTTGTATTGCAGATTGAAGTTTATACTCATAAGTCTTTGGGCGAATTTATTTTGGTTCTGGGTAGTTTACCCATGCATTTGCTAGCCTTGGGCGCCCCTCTATGCCAAGTTGCAGATTTTTTAGAGGTGTCTTGGATTTTATCTTGTTGGTAGAACATTTCTTGAGGCTGTTCCATTCTGTTTTGCCTGGCAAGTGTTTAGAAAAAAAAAATACTTCAATTTGTCAGCTGTTTCTTTGTCTAGTCTTCATTGTCATCATCCTAGCTTTCATTTGCATCAAGTCTCATGTCATTCTGGCAAGTATTGAGTGAGTTGTGAGCATTTTAGTGGATTCTAGGGTTGTTGGTTATGCATATTAAGTTGCTGTTCTGTCATATCAGCTTGCGTAAAGTCTATCTTTTGAGTTGGGTTTGGGTTGAAAGTCTTTGTGATCATTGAGGAGACATTATACTATATTGCAGCATGGTTAGACTTTCTTATTTTATGTATTTGGCAGGCAAATCTCTAATTATTGTAAGTTGAACAGTAGTACTGTCAGCAATCTTACTTCTTCTCTGTTATTTCATTGTAATACCCGCTGGATAAGTGGAAGAGGCTGGCTTGCCGCCTATTTACTTTGATTTGCATTGTAATATCTTACATCTCCATCTCCGCCCTATGGTAGCTCCATTCCCACTCCGGGTTTGAAAGCACATTCTGGGTGTTGAGTTTACTTTCAGCATAATAGAAGATAGGGATCCTCTGACCATATGCTCGTCGTCATCCGGCGCATTCTTGGTTAGAGTTCTTTATTCAGCATTGCTTTGAGATCCTCTGACCATATGCTCGTCATCATCCAGCGCATTCTTGGTTAGAGTTGAATTCCGCATCGTTTGGTTTAAGTGCTAACCCTAACGGATGTGTGTTGCATTGCTTACTATTATTGAAAATTTGAAAAAATTTGGCTCGAAATATTTCACCATTGTATTTTAAGTGTACGCCAATTTATTAAGTTTATTTCCTAAAGTGAAGACAAAATATATTGCTCAAAAAGTGGACGCCTCCCTTGAGGAATATTTGAAGATGTTTTAAAATATAAAGCAAAAATATTAAAAGGCAAGGTTGGGCATTGGATTTTTGGAGGGAAAATCATTCAAATTGCAGGTTGCCCTAATTTCTCCCTCCACTTCTATTTATTCAGCTTTTTGGCTCTCATTTGGATAGGAAGGATTTGACAACTTAAGGAGACTCTGCTGGATTGTTTCTAGTTTATCGTTTGCAGCTGGTTGAGGACAGAAACCCTCATCTTTAGCGTTGGTTTCGGTGGTGAGAGATCCACCCTAGCTAGAGGGAGTGATTCTACATCAGGAATCACCATTGCTCTCAAGAGTTTGATTTCTAGAGTTCTAATATGAAGACTTATGAAGTTTTTCTGATTTGGGTATCTAGTTTTTGGTGTGTTTGATTCATGGCTCCAGTTTTGAAGGAGTTTGTATTCCAACTAGGATGCCATTCTAATTCATGTTTTCAGAGATTAATATTATTGAAGGTGTTGATGGTGATTTGGAGAAGTTGTAAGACCTAGAGAGACTTGGACGTTGTACTAAAGGCAAGGTTGTGGAGTACTAAGAGGGGCATGAGCAGATTTTGAAGGTCGAGTCAGCAATAAGGGGTTACGTAGCTGCTAGACTCTCCATTCATCATCTTCTTAAATCCATGTGAGGTCCCTCTTTTTAGAGTGTGTGCATTTTGGGTGGAGACGTGTTGTGACCTTATCACACATCAACCCATTACAAATGGGGACCCTAGTGGTTTGCTCTTTTAGGGTCTTGCCGTTGCGCTTCTATTTCATTTGATCTTTGTTTGGGAGTTTAGAGTTTGAGTTTTTGAATGGTCACCCGAGTCAAGTTGAGAATTTGAGACCAAATCAATGTGCAAACATCATCACAGTGCTTAGGAGGCTCGAGGGACAAAGATCGACTATCGTTTGAGCCAATTCTGACACCTCCTACTTTTTGGGGATTTCCCCTTTGGACCCGTTATTTTTTAGGGACTTTATTTTTGGCACTTTTGGCCTATTTTGGACTTCCTATTTTTTAGGGGCTACTTTTTGGAAAGTTGTTATTTTTGGAAAAGTTTCTATTTTTGGTAGGGTTTCCATCTTTGGAAAGTGCTCGGGACCCACTGATTAAGGGATTAATGTTTTAGCATGAAAAAATTTTAAAATTTCAAAAAATTAATCAAAAAATTATGAAAAATCAATGGGAAATCATGAAAATCAATGAAAAAGCATACAAAAAGCATGAGAAAAGGGCATATGGCGAGGTAATCAGCATGAAATTCATGGCAAAATTTGCCTAAGTATGGAAAATAATGCCAAGACAATGGCATGGACATTTGTTAAGTCCGCCCCAAGCTAAGAAGCAATGGATTGGCACAATGGAAAGTCCGCCCATGTGCAATGGCTTGATCTTAAGCCAAGTCCGCCCAAGGAAATAAGCAATGGCATGGGCATGTGTTAAGTCTGCCCCAAGCTAAGAAGCAATGGCATGAGCCTAGGCTAAGTCCGCCCATGGAAAGAATGGAATAAACATAAGTCAAGTCCGCCTAAGAGAGATGGCTTGTCACAAGGTGAAGTCCACCATATGGAAAAGAAAGTGGCTTGGACATGAGCAAAGTCCACCCCAAGTAGATGGCCTAAACAATTGACAAGTCCGCCATATGGAGAATGTGAAATGCTTAGCATTAGACAAAATCTGCCTACCTCATGCATACATGGCACAAGGCAATGGAAATTCCACGCAGCATGAAAATAAGATGGCAAAAACATATGACAAGTCCGCCCTAGTCCATAAATACATGTCCAAACACTTAATGAAGTTCGCCATACTTGAGGAAGTGGAGGAAATCAAAAATTTGCCTAAGTCTAAACATTGGAACATTAAAAGACATGCTTAGATGCTGAGGAAATTCACCAGAGACTTAGGAAGTTAGAGAAATTATGGCAAAATTAACTAGAGAAGAAGATTCGCCTTAGGCAAAAACAATAAAAAAACTTAGAAAAAATAAAATTTGCCTTAGGATAAAAAAATGAAATGCCATAATTAAAAAATTAAAATAAAAAGGTTGGAAAAATAACACATGAAATGTTATTTTTATTTTTATTTTTCCAACACCAAAAAGAAAAAATTCAAATTTTGGAAAAAGACAAAGAGACTCCACTGAAGTGGCGCCAAACTTAGCAACTTTCCCGGAAACTAATGCTGAAGATAAAAATTGCCTTCGAGAGAGGAGTGCAAGCCAAGTTCGAACTTGATTTAATGGAAACAATTGGATTTTGCTAAATAAATCAAACTTTCCATCTTTAAATGGGTTTTACTTCTCATTTTTCAATCATTCGTGTTTCGAAAGCGAAGTTGCGAGATGTAATTTTGGCTAAGGCAAGGAAGTTGTGAGGTTTGAAGCAAAGAGAAGGAAGGCGAACTTAACCAACCAGCACAATGATCTTGTCCATTTTATTTTTTCCAAAATATCAGGCAGATTTACATCAAAAGCTTCATCTATTGGATAAATTCTTTCATTTCCAGCATAATCTTTCACGAAATTTGATCTATCAGTTGGCTGGAATATTTTTCAAGTAAATTAAATTTAATTTCTGAATTTTAATATTCTCTTTGTGCATTTTGCAGATTTATTTTCGAGGAATCACAAATGAAGTTTGCCAGCAAGGGTTCACAACTGGAGTCCAAGATCAACTCAAAAGTGGAAAAACGTTGTGGACACCGACCTCGGCCATGTAGACTTTGATGATTTTAAAAAGAGGATGTATGGAAGTGATGGATTTCTACCTACGCCAATTGCAAGAAGGATGATGCGCAATGGCATTGTTCAGGCAGTTGGATTTCCGCCAGCAATAGAATGTCCAGAGCTCATGGCAAAATGTGCATTGCACTATAATGCACAGGAAAGACAGATTGAAGCACCTGATGGAAGAATACTGGCATACTTAACTGAGTCTGCTATACAAGAAACATTTGGGATCCCAACCTACAACAGGACGTCTTACCAAACCAAGGATGATGCACGGAAACTTTATGAAGATCAACAAGACCTTTGTGCATTGAACATGAACAAGTCATGGTTGGTGAAACCTAGACCTGCTGCCAAAAAGATGCCCAAGAAGTTGCACAGAACTAATTTTAAGGAAGAATATGGAGACATTGTTTTACTGCTAAACAGAATAGTGGGCAATCCTCAAGGTGCGCCCTTTGAAACCTGGATGTATTATTTCATTGATGAAATAACTTCCGGGGTAAAAATGTTCAACTGGTCAAGGATGATCAGTGATAGTCTCCACGAGCAGTTGGTCAACTTGGAGAAAACCAAAACCTTCCATATGAGTTCCTATGTCATATATCTGCTTGCTAGAACCTACAGATATGTTGGCCTGATTTGCAAAGGTGTAGTTGGCAATGGTGAAAGAGAGTTCAAGTCCTACGATTGCTATCCTCAGTTGCAGTTGAAGGAGAAGTCACACTTTAGACGGGCACATGATGCCTTTCTCATGTATATCACCCGAATTCTCGAAGGAGGAACGCATCAAAGGCTCACTCGTGAAGCCAAAAGTTTAATTAGCAAATATGGATCCTGGTTCATCCAGTTTCCCAAATTTACATACATCAAAATACAAGGATTCACAAGTCGCTCATATAAACTGCCAATCTATCCTACCAACAAAATGGTTCTGCTAGAAGTCCTAAGGCAACTGGAGACATATCAGAATATTCAAAGGAGTAAGCAAAAGGCCTCCATTACTTTCCCTTTCTTCATCGGCAATATGGTAGAATCCTGCCCATCGGCACAAGCGGCAGAAAGTGCCCGATTGGAAATACAAACGTACCCGTTCACTTCCTACAAGCCCAGAGCTGACTTCGATCCACTTCATCATATTGGAACTACAAACGGGATAAAATACAAACACAAAGTTGATCTAGAAGACTTTTGGGCAAATGTCGCTGATGAATATGATGTGAGAAAAAGACTGTGGCCAAGACTGCCATTGGATATGATTAGGACAACAAAACTCTTCTGAGTACCTAATCAACTGGAGGATGATGGAGTGTACGTGCAGCCGAGCTTTGATGAAAGGCAGTTGCTTCCTCCTGTGAGATGGTCTGAGCCTGAGCTTGGTGACCTGACAACGTTCATGAGGCCTGTGTTCAAGTATTCCTGATGGTGGATGGATCAGCAAGTGCAAACTTTACGGCAAAGGAATGTGCCATTCACATGACTTGATGGGTGAGGCACAGTCTTGTTCTTCAAATGTCGGTGCATCTCATGGAGGTGAACCAACTGATGCTACCAACCTGAAAAAGAGAAAAGAAATAATTGATGACTCTGCAAAGCAAAACAAGAAGAAGACAACAAATGAAGGACCCGCTCATAAGAAGCAGAAATCCAAGCCCCTTCATTTGGCTACATCCAGAAATGTAGATGAAATATTGATCATGGAAGAAGAGTCATGGGAGCAGGTCAAAATACCTCCGCCAGTTTTGGAAAGAGATATGAAGCCAATGCAGTTGGAAGATGATGAGCATCACTCCCCTACAGGCACAGAGATTCTTGAGTCAGACAATGATATGGATATTATGGACGGAGACTTCGAAGAGGGAATGATTTCCACCCTGAAAGGAATTCAGGAAGTCCCATCCGTGCGGGAAATTCAAGATATGCAAGAAATTCAAGATATGCAAGGTAATTAGGAAGATGGAATTGAACAACCAACAATCCCAGATTGGCTGAAAGAAAGACTAAAGATAAAGGTGCCAGTAAAGATACCAGAAGAAGATGATACTGCAGACTTCTTGGCGAGGCTAGAACAGGCTGCTACAAGGAAGCCAGCCAAGAAATTTTCTACAATACAAAGAGATGAAGTTGGTAACCGTACAGTGCAAATTGCAATACCTACAGTTGAAAAGTCACGAGATGAGATTGCCCCAAATGAGTATGCAATTACAACTATTGATATTGGTCCGACAACAAAAGGACAAGAAGTTGAGGACCTAGATAATTCTGTTGTCACCATCAAGTCTAGGCTGGAAAAGGAAGTGGCAAATAAAAGGGAATATAAAAGGGAGGTTGAGCGTTTAAAGGAATACATCCAGCATTTAACCAGGCCGCTCAATCAAGGTGACCAATCCGCCCCTCCACTTCCAAACTCTTCACAGGAACCAGTAAGAAATTTTGAAGAGGAATTGACTACAGCTAGGGAAACCAAAGAATGGATGGCGGGAAAGAAAGAAGAGGCAATGGCATTCGCAGAAAAGTTGGCACATGTTTATGGGCAAACTTCCCCACTGCTATCACGAGTTGCAAACTTGGCAGAAGCATGGGACGGCCTCCAAGACATTCAAAGTAAAATTATCCTGTGTCTTCAAGAGATAAAGGCCATTCCAAAGCAAAGATTGATTGATGAGAAGATCATTGAAGCTAGAGCTGCATATGATTTCAGCAACTGGTACTATGCACTGATCTCACAAGGAGAAGTCCTAGAAAGAGTAAAGGCAGATGGCACCAAAATTGAAGAGCAAGTAAAAGAGATCCAAAGTAAAATCTTTCAAATGGTTGCGGATGTGCTTGACAGAGACATTGTTCAGGAAAAACACTTGCAGTCAGAAAATTCAAGTTCAAAGGATTTTCCCCACCACTGCCGAGCCAATCCTGAAAGAAAATTTAACTAAGGCATTCAGCTTCCTGAACGTCCGAGACACCTTCCTGCTACAAGAATCAGAATGGGTGATCACCTTTGCAGAATGTGCAGAAAGTTTAGACTTGCTGGAGTACAAAGTTAACACGTTGCCGGACATTACCATAGAAGTCAGCATGATCGTGTTCAGGTTCACCGAATGTAGTGCTTTGCAAGTGGATAAGGACACAACTCCCAGTGAATGAGTTCTCTACAGTTAACTAATTGTTGTTTGGGCAACCCTAATTAGGGTTTTGTTATTTTAAATCTCGGCCATTAATCTCATTTTGATCTTGGCCGTTCATTGTATTCAGGAAACTCTATATAAACCCACCCCCTCACTCTCTCATTTTTTCATAGATGGATAGATGATTAGAGGAGATAGAAGAGATTGTAGAGCATAAGAGGAGATAGAGCATAGATAATAAGAGAGAGAGTTCTATGAAATTGTTGCTAAAGACTATTTTGATAATAAAGTTCATAATGCATGAGATGCTTTGAATCCTTCTATTGTCAAATGGTTGCATGGTTGCATATTTCTCTTCCTCGTAGAGTAAATTTAAATTAGAATTTCATTTGAATGTATGTTAAGAGAATGATAGATTGATAGTAAAGATTAGTGAAACTTAGCTCATACTTTCTTTGAGTGGATGCTTTTCATTCAATGCGTAAAGTTAGACTGAGCTTTTGATATGGATGCTTCAATGTTTACTCCGAATGATATTGTTCTATTGATGGTGATGTTCGTAGTGAAAAGATCTTAAGCACAAATCCCCAGAAGATTGCACTTGCTTTGTGTAGTGGTCGTTTAGTGTGGCGAAACAAAGTATTGTTCTTTGGTTTCACTCAATCCTTACCATCTCTTGATTTTGTAGGAATAGCTTAGGATTCCTAAACCCTTACTCCTTTTTCACTTTTTTAATCTAAAATCAGAAAATCAAAAAAAATAATAACACTGCATCTAAGTCCTTACTCTTTGAGTAACTTACTAGAGTAAATCCCTTTGTGTTACCAGCAAAATCACATCATCCACAGAGCTTATCCACAACCAACTTACGAAACATTGGAATTGCCATATGATCTTTTTGGCAATCTTAGCATATGAGGCAGTTTTTCAAGAGAGGATAGAGTGTCTTTGGATTCTTTATTCTAGAGTGTTTGTTGTGTCATAAAACACGCATCAACAAGACGTCAAGCCCTAGGCGAGTATTGCTGCTGATATAAGCCGTGGTCATCTCTTGGAGCTGCGTAGAAGTTAAGGGTGTTTTCTCTGCTTTGGAAGGGACGTGGAATCATTTGCAGCCAAGGCATGACATTTACAATGCTCAGAAAACATCATTTAAACAGCTGTAGCCTACCAGAGCATTTATACCCCAGGTGCACCTTGTATCAGGTGAGGCAAGTGTATCAGACCTGAGATGTGTTGCTGATTCAACATTCTGAGCAGTCTTTGAGCAAGATTACTCGCTTTCAGGCCTTGGCATGTACTTCGAGGATATCTGCTTAAATGTATACTGTTGCTCAATCAGTCTATAGTAAATGTAAATCAGTTATTATCTCTGCTGCAAGTTGGTCTGTGCTAATGGGATAATGTTTGCATGGCTGTTTAGAATTTGTAAGGTGATTGCTGTAGCAGTCAGTCTGAAAAATATATCATGTATCTCATGTTGCTGCTGTTCTCAGATTGTAAGGATCTGAAAGATACTTTATTGTAGTTAACTCCTGAGTTCCATGTTCCTAAAATCAGAACTTACTATCGCTCAGAAATAGGCCTTTGGATCAGTATTTGTTTTTCAATAATAGTTCCTTTTGCATATCAGTTCAAATTGAAGTATTGAAATCTGGTTATCCATTGTGTTATGCGTTTCACTTGCAAACTGTTCTGACACATGCCATGGAGTGAACTGTACTTGATTAAAGGGAACATATAACAAACTGAAAACTTTGAGCAAAAACTCACAAGTCAAAACTCAGAATGGGGTTGGTCATTACAAGGGAAAAGGCAAGGAATGAATGAAAGGGATGTCAGAAAGGAAAACTTTGAAGTTCTAACAACGAAAAGGGATGAAAGTAGGGAACGGATGAAAGATATGCCAAATGGTAAAGTCCAATATCCCAACAAGGACAAAGGAACAAAATGAAGATGGGAGGAAAGGCATACTAGGAAGGGTAACTCTGACAAAGGTGTAGTCCTTAGAAATTTGAACAGAAAACCTCTACACTTAGAACTTCTTAGGATCCTTGCAACTTCTATTGCATGAGTAGGTACATGGGTCATAAAGTGGAAGAACACTTATGCAAACTTAGACCAAGGGAGACCCATTAGGAATCATCTCAAATCAATTATTTAAGATGGGGATAAAAAGGCCAAAATGCATAAGGGATCTGGGACTTAAGGAAAATTTGGCACTACATTGAGTCCCAACAAGGGCAATGTTCAATCTAATATTCTTGGAAATGACAAATTCTATTTTTGAAGCTATTCTAGACAATTGTGCATCTTCTATATGAACCCCTGAGAATGCTTTTCATTTTGACTGATACTATCAACTCCGATGTTTTGAATTCTAGTTATAATTAATTTTGAGTTTCCTATGTGATTTTTTTGAAAAATTCTGTTCTAGATAAGTTGAAGCCCGTGGAATCAAAGGTGATAACTAGGTTATATTGTTTGTGGCTTTGCCCAAGACATTGTTATAAGAGAGAATCTTGTTTCCTTTTCTATAATTTCACCAATGCCTACATTTATGTTGATAGCTCCATCAAAATTCAGCTCAAGCCATTATGAAGGGGGGGGATTGGGATAGGGTTGCCACTAGGGGCTAGATTTTTCTTGTAACAATTTAGTATGATAGCCAGGAATGGTCAATCCTAATTATAGAGCCATCGAGTCCCTATTGACTGGAGTTCAATGTTAATGCACTCATATGGATGTTGGTTTGGTTCAACCTATGTATAATTACATTAGTGTATGTACATGATTTCTAAAGAGTATGTTATGTAATGCCCCCTTCTCACTCATAGCCAGTTTGAGCTTCCATTAGCCCATTTCAATTCCTGTAGGGCTAAGTGGATTTGGTTAGGGAACTTTGGTGACCTGAGATGAGTTTTTTGGGTTTTTTTGGGTTTTTTCCAGTGGTGATGGCTATTTTTAGTGATTAACTATCTTCAGTAACTTACTATTTTTAATAAATTCCAGTCAAGCTTCATTTGGGCCAGTTTGGTGATTTGGCTCACTTACTATTTTTAGAAGTGCTATATTTGTTAATTTTAAGATCAGAATTTAAATAAGCAGATATAGAGCAATTTCAAACAATAGAACACAGCATATACCCTGGGAAAACCCTCCTTCTTGAGGGAGAAAAACCCAGCAACAATATATCACTTATATATTGAATAATGAACAACAATTCTCTTTATAATGAGGCCAATCACAAGGCCGATCTGATAGAGACAACAGCACCACACTTGATGCAATATCAAATGAAGAAAAATCGAACTACTTGAAGAACAATATATCGATCTGCTGTTATATTGAACTTTTTCCAGAATTGTGTGCACTTGACACTTGATGAATGAATGAATAATAATGGAGAGAGCAGCACCTTGTATAAATACTAGTCGATATGATTTCTACCAACCAATGCAACCCTTCAAGATAAGTCGACCTCTTACAAATTGATGTGTCTTTACAAAAGGTGGCGAACATTTCATTTATGTCAGCTATCATAAATAAAATACAAATAATTATTTGAATGGAAGCACCTCTTCTCAAAGGTCGGCTCCAAATAAATGAATAGCCATGGCTATATTTATTTATTTACTTATTAATTATATCGTTGGAAGAATGAGGCCTGTAACTACAACATCAACACTCCCTCTTAGTTAGGGAGGAATTCTTCCAGATATCCAATGTCATGGAGTCTCTGAACATGACACCCACAATGGCTACACCCATTTGTGGAAGAGAGTTCATCACGGAGTCACTCAACGTGATATCGTCATGGAATCACTCAACATGACGTCCACCATGGCTACTCCCATGTGTGGAAAGAAACATGTGTACAAGTACCCATCACGAAGCCACTCAGCGTGATGTCGTCATGGAGTCTCTCAACATGACGTCCACCATGGCTACTCCCAGAGGGTGGATAAACACAAGTACAAGGGAATCATCATGTAGTCTCTCAACGTGATGTTGTCATGGAGTCTCTCAACATGACATCCACCATGGCTACTCCCAGAGGGTGGAAAGAACCACATCTCCGTCTCAGAGATGGACAAGGGCTTTCACCTCAAATTTCTCCATCTCAAAGAAAATGCATTAACAAGGCTTTCACCTCAAATTTCTCTGTCACAGAGAAAGATGCATTATAGCAAATCACAAAAGATCACTGAATGCTGAGTCTCCCTCTCGGCAAGGGCTTCATTCTCCACAACTCCAAGCTTGTCTCGAAAATGCACAAACTTCACTCTAGAGAGAGGCTTGGTGAGAATATCAGCCGTTTGATCATCAGTGCAAATATATCTCAACTGAATAGCTTTCCTCAGTACCATATCTCTGATGTAATGGTATTTGATCTCAACATGTTTTGTTTTGTCATGAAACACTGGATTGACAGATAGCTTCACACAGCTTTGATTGTCACAATGAATAACAGTCGGCTCCAATGATTGTCCAAACAATCCTGCAAGGAGCTTTCGAAGCCACACTGCTTCTCGAGCTGCTACACATGCTGCAATATACTTGGCCTCTGCAGTGCTTAGTGCCATTGAAGACTACTTCCTGCTACACCAAGAAATCATCGCAGACCCCAAGCTAAAGCAACATCCAGAGGTGTTTCCGATCAGCTACACTCCTACCAATCAAAATCGAATAACTTGCAACTTTAGATGTCGTTCCCCTTCTTGACATCTCGAAGAACGATTGGCCTATCACACCCACCACATGAGGGATGTTGGATAGAGGTCACTTCGAACTTGGCTGGCCCTCGCCAGGGATTGATCGGTTGTCTTTCGTTACGGCTCAATTGGAGACTATTTGCGAATTATTATTTTAGCAGTTCCAGTAGGCGATTAGGGACCACTGCTATTTTTAGCAGTATGGCTGTGGCGGCATCAGGAATCACTTCAGAGTTCGTCAGCATCAGACGGATCAGTCATCGGGTTAGAAACGAGGAAGATATTAATGTTTGATCGTATTGATTAAATATTAATTAATTAATGTTTATAATATAAAGTTATAATTTTAAATTATAACTTAAGTGTTTTCCTTGAAGGGTGCGCCCAACATCAGAAAGGGGCCAAAAAGTGATTATTAAAGTATTTAAAATATTCAGCTGAGGACTATTGAAACATTAAAATATTAAAACGTGAATATTTTAATGAAACCCTATTTTCAAGCAAATCGCACTTTTCAGCCTATTAGTGGATTTTGCCTTGGGAATTGTGCATTATGTGATTATTGAGTTTTGAGATTGATCAAATTGATCTGAGCCTGAGACTTTAGGGTTTCGCGTTCGAATTCCTTGGGGAACGAGCCATCTCCAGCGGAAAGCAATTCAGAGAGTGTGCAATATCACTTGATCTATTGCCTACAGAGGTTTTCTCATTCAGAGTAAACTACAGAGCTTTCAGAGATTGTTATTTGTCAGAGATTCTTCAGTGTTTGCATCCAGACAGTGTTTGCTTATCTTGGCGCACCATTTACAGAGGGTTATACATTGATTTTGGTGAAGGCCGTACAAATTGATTGCTGATCTGACAGGCCGTACTTGCACAGCAGGCCATACCTCCTAGCACGTGTTCACTCATCTTGAGAGAAACGCCTCTCATACTTGCCTTTGACTTGCATTAAAAGTGGCGCCTATCTTGTTGGAGTCTGTTGCAATCATCAGATATAAGGAGAAGAGGACTATTTATTTCTGCCGTACCATTTTGTACCTTCAGCCGTACCAGCAAAATACCAGGTTTTTCTTCAATAAAATAATGTTATTCTTTGATGCATGTTTCTAGATCTCAATGTATTGTTGCTAGTTGAATCAATAAAAGCAACGCCTCCATTCTACAGTGTTTTCTCTTCGCATATTGAAGATCTAGTATTTTTAGAGAATTTATTATCATTTTCTAGAATAGCCGTACTTTTCATTTATTGCATAAAAACACAAAAAAATTGCAAAACCCCAAAAACGTCAGAAAAACATAAAAATTCAATTAGAAGCCGTGTCAGGGGGAAACAGGTTTCATTAGATCTACTTTGAGTATATCTCAAGCCATTCCAACTGTACCACGCAAGTATCTCAAGATATGCTTAGCTGCAACTAGATGAATTTTCCTTGGTTCACTCATGAACTGACTGAGGGCACTCACTACATAGCAAATAGCTGGTCTAGTATTGACTAGATACATCAACGATCCAATCAACTACCTGTACATAGTAGGATCTACCAGATTTGAACTAGCTATAGACTCACTTAACTTCTTCAAATTAGTTTCCATCGGTGTAGACATAGATTTACAATCCATCATCCCAAATCTCTTCAAGATATCTATAGTATATTTCCCTTGGCTCAAAATAATCTTATTGGGTCTTTGCCATACTTCCAATCCATCAACTACCTTGAAGTAAAGATTTGAGTCAGCATCATTCTTGGAGAAACCCAAGCTCATCAAGTATCGATCAATCCTCTCATACCAAGCACGACGAGCCTGCTTAAGGCCATACAAAGCCTTCTTCAATCTACAAACATGAGACTCCTTCCCATAAATCACAAAGCCATCAAGTTGCTCAATGTATACTTCTTCAATCACACCATTAAGGAATGTTGTCTTCATGTCCATCTGATGTAGTTTCCATCCCTTAGCTACTGCAATGGCAATAATAGTCCTAATGGATGTATAACGAGCAACCGGAGCAAAGGTTTCCTCATAATCTATTCCCTCTTTCTAAGAGAATCTTCTAGCCACAAATCTAGCCTTGTACTTCTCAATGCTCCCATCAGTTGCATGCTTAATCTTGAAAAGTCATTTGGAAGATACAACTAATTTTCCTTCAAGTCTCAATACAATGTCCCAAACATCATTCTTGATAATAGATTGATATTTTTCAACCATAGCATCTCTCCATACTTGCTAACTTGATGCTTCCTCAACACTGGAAGGCTCAGACTCAATGATATGACTCACTAATGCTACATAGCCTAGAAACTTTTGTGGTCTTTTGCTTTCTCTGAATGTGCCTCTAGGAGTTGCAAAACTTTTCTGCCTCTTCCATAGTTTGCCTAGCCCATAGAGGTCTCTTTCGACCTATGACAATATCTCTTGTCCCATCAGTTGGTTCCAAAGGCTCAACTGGATCAATATCCTCTTCTGGTTCAATAGACTCCCTCTAAATCTAAGGAGTATGATCAACATCCATGTCCTAGGAGTCTTCTAGTCTTCATTATCTATCTCCATGTATGAACCTTTAGATCTTTTGAATGCAACATCTTCTTCAAAAGAACATCCCTGCTGATCTCTATCTGTTTCTAACACGGAATGTAAATCTTGTAGGCTTTTGAAGATTCACTGTAACCCACAAATATTCCTTTCTTGCTAGATGGTTCTAGCAGATCTCTTATCTTTAGCCACATGAATATGAACAATACAACCAAATATTCTTGAATGACTAACCTCAAGTTTCACACCTATAAAGGCTTCTTCAAGAGTCATATTTTCCAAAATACGATGAGGGCTCTCATTTTGAACATACACTGTAGTTTTGGATGCTTCTACCCAAAGGAAGTTTTGTAAGTCTTGATCATGGATCATAGATTTGGCTACCTTGACTATAGATCTATTCTTCCTTTCTACAACTCAGTTTTGCTAAGGATTATATGGAACACAAAACTCCCTCTTAACTCCTACCTCAATGCAGAAATTATAGAAGCTTCCAGAAGTGTATTCTCCTTCGTTATCAGGTCTTAGGACCTTGATCTTCTTTCTAGACAAATTTTCAACTTGAGCCTTAAATTATTTGAATTTCTCATGTACTTCTTTAGATTCCTTAGACTTCAAAAAATAAATCCAAGTCTTTCTAGAGTAGTCATCAATGAAAATTACATAATACTAAAAACCACTCAAGGATGCAATAGACATTGGACCACACAAATTAGAATGAACAAAATCTAGAATACATTTTGATCTACTTTCACTACTTATGAAAAGTACCCTTAGTATTCTTACCCATTGCACATCCTCTGCAAGAACCATCATACTCCTTACTTAGTTTCGGAAGGCCAATGACCATCTTCTCCATGGATGGAAGAGCTCTGAAGTGAAGGTGAGGAAGCCACCTATGCCAAAGCTCGCTTGAACTAGTGGAATCATTAAATAATGCTTTCATTGGATGAATGGAAAGTCTATATAGACTCTCTTGTCGAACACCAATTACTTGGGTTGTCTTGATGCTAGAGTTCTTCGGCCAAGCAAGAACTTTTCATTTAGAAAATAAAACTTGATATCCTTGGTCCTCCAAAGCTAAAATTGATACAAGGTTCCTCTTGATACCTAGTACGAACAATACATCACTCAAATGAAGAGGGAGTCAAAATCTAGGTGAAGAGAGGTGGCTCTAGCACCTTTCACTAAATAGCAAGCATCAAATGTTGGTTTCTCTTTCCACCAAATTTGAAAGATGCTCTCTATATCCTATAATGTGTTGAGAGGCACCACTATTAATCAACCATGTGCTACTATCGGTTGGAACATTGCTTGATAGGGCTAAGATAAATACAAATCCACTTGAGTTTTATCTTGATTCCTTCTGAGGAGAGACATCATCCACATCCGCAGTAGAAGCATGTTGCTTTGGTCTTGTTGCACAATCTCTAGCATAGTGACCATACTTGTCACATCTTAAGCACTATATATGGGAGATATGTTTCTTCTTCTTTGATTCAGGAGCAGCATCTGATTTCCTGTCTATATTCCTATTGAAGTTACCTTTTCTCCCTTCTCTTCCTTTACTCTTTGATGTTTGAGCAGCAAGAACATGGTTTTCTTCATTGTGAGAGCTTCGACCATTAACTCTTGTTGCCAACCTTGATTCCTCTTGAATGCAATCTACTCTAAGACAATCAAACTTTGGTAGCTTAGATCTTCCACTAATACCTTGGATAAAAGGCTCCCAAGATTGAGGAAGACTGTTGAGTGCCAACATGACTAAGTCTCTATCTTCAATTATGTCTCCAATGGCATAAAGTTGATCCTTCAACTCAGTGATCTTCATAAAGAAGGAGATGATTGAATCTCCTTTTTCCATCTTGATGTGATGTGGTTTTTTCCTTAATGCAAGAGCTCTACTAGTGTTATTGATTTCATGCAATCCCTCCAAAGTCTTGAACATCTCTCTAGCATTCTTCAACTTGGAGATAATAGGTACAAGGTGATCCTTTATAGAATCAATCAATAGCTTCTTGGCCTTTGTACCATTCTTCCTCCATTGTGTCTTCTAAGTCTCGTTGGAAGGTTCAGGCACCTCACTCTCCATGAACTTGAGAATATCATTTTCTTCCAATGCAATAAGAACTTTAAACTTCCAAAAGGTGAAGTTAGAGGCACCATTGAGTCTAACTTCAACCTTGAGTTTGTTCACCATTTTTGAAGCTAAGATAGACACACTAAGATGAAAAGAAAAGAATAATATTACAATGTTTATACAAATTTGATCATAATCTTGCTTGAACCTGGCTCTGATACCATGTTAGTTTTAGGATCAAAATTGAAATAAGCATAAATAGAGCAATTTCAAACAATAGAACACAACATATACCCTAGGAAAACCCTCCTTATTAAAGGAGAAAAACCCAACAACAATATATCACTTATATATTGAATAATGAACAGCAATTCTCTTTACAATGAGGCCAATCACAAGGCCGATCTGATAGAGACAACAACACCACACTTGATGCAATATCAAATGAAGAAAAATCGAACTCCTTGAAGAACAATATATCGATCTGCTGTTATATTGAACTCTTTCCAGAATTGTGCGCACTTGACACTTGATGAATGAATGAATAATAATGGAGAGAGCAGCACCTTGTATAAATACTAGTCGATATGATTTCTACCAACCAATGTGACCCTTCAAGATGAGTCGGCCTCTTACAAATTGATGTGTCTTTACAAAAGTTGGCGAACATTTCATTTATGTCGGCTATCATAAATAAAATACAAATAATTATTTGAATGGAAGAGCCTCTTCTCAAAGGTTGGCTCCAAATAAATGAATAGCCATGGCTATATTTATTTATTTGCTTATTAATTATATCGCTGGAAGAATGAGGCCCGTAACTACAACATCAACAATATTTAGTAACTAGTCTAGGCTCCTTTTATTCAATAGGTCAATGCAGAGTTTCCCATTTTGGCAAGGGTGAGTTCTCTCAGTGGTCGGAGTTATTATTTTTTTATTTGTCACTTGAGTTAATAAACTTGCTATTTTAAATAAGTGAAAATGAGCATGGGTTATAAAAGACCCCCTTGGCCTAGTAGAGCAAAGTTGTTTTAAAAAGGGGACAATGTATTTCATGATGGACGCCTAGAAAGAAAGCTAATTTCATAATTTTAAGACTCATTATTTGCCCCAAAAGTGGACACCCTTTGGAAAGTACTTCATGCTATTTTAAAAAGTTAAAGTGAAATTTTGGAGTGCAAGGTTGGGTGTGGGGTTTTGGAGGGAAAAGTGTTTTCAAAATGAGGTTGCCCTAATTCTTCCCTCTTCTGCTATTTAATCCTCTTTTGAGCTCTCATTTGCATATGTGAACTTTGACAACTTAAGGAGAATCTGCTGGATTTTCTCCAGGATTCATATACTACTCGTTGAAGACAAAAACTCTCATCTCTAGTTGCTGGTTTTGGTCGTGAGAGACCCACCCTAGCTGGTTGGTGCTTGGTTTTGAAGTTTTAAGGTGTTTATCTTGCTGGTTGAGAATTTTGGCATTGGGAAAAATGAAGATTTTCACAGTTTTCTGAGTTGGGTTTGGAGTTTGATTTTGGTGTGTGGGTTTCCCAATTTTTGGAGCGAGTTTGCAGCTGTTTCTTCTCTTTTTCTGAGGTCTGATACAAAATCCAGAGGTCTGAAAACTGTATTTTCTGAGCAACTGGAAAGTACCAAACAGAGCATAACTTTGTGGTGTGTAGAAGACTTCTTTTGGGTATCACTTCATTGGCTTCTTCTTGGCTGGGCACCCCTTATGAGCTACTTGTTGGTATTTTATGAAGAGCATGTGATTTTATGAAGCAAATCGCCCTCCTTGGGATCAGCACCTCATTCCAGGGTTTTGAACAGCAAACATGGGGTCTGATCAGCACTTTCAATGGTGAAAAGTCTGCTGCTAATGGTGTATTTCCAGGTCTGACTTAAGTTGTTAAACTTCTGATTTTGTTATTGAGTTGCAATAACTAAATGTTTGATGTAGTTCAACCTTATTTCCTTGCATATTTATGAATATATCAATGTATGTACTCAACATGTTGAATGGACAAAAAACATAAAACCCTTTCTGCACTTCTGTCTTATTCTGAAAACAACATACACAACAAGAAAAATCATGGGCACACATTACATGTTATTATGCTCAAATGCATATGGGTAGAGAATCTGGGCCAAAGCTGCTCTCCATCCACTTTGTACTATTTTATGTAAACTTGCTCTATTGATGTGAGTGGTATATCCTTGGAGTGCAATAATCAGACCAAGTAAATCCACAAAGAAAATACCAAAGGGCAATAGAGAAAAAAATAGTTTATATTATTTATGGTCTCTAGATTCATTTGACAATTGGGGCAAACAAGATCTGATTTTGGGCCAAGTGTGAAACTGCTAGATTGTGTTCCATTTTCTAAAACTGTTGGATTAATCGTAAATTTGATGGAATGGGGACCTAACTGTAACCACTCCATCATAAATGTAAGGCTATATGACCCAATGTCATGTTCCTTTCCCAATGACCAGAAATAATATTAAAATATTCTAACCAAAGGTGACTACTTGAGTATATTAAACCCAAGAAGAGGCTACCTCATTTAGGATAAGGTTGTTATATAAAGGAAATTAATAATAAAAAAAGGGGTGAAAGGAGGTGGCTGCCCTTGAATCCACCGCCCTAAGGTTAGCAGCCATCACCCTAGGGATGTAGAAGCCTATTTAAACAAGTAGAGGCCAGCAGAAACACTCGTTTGATTTATATTTTCTTGGGCCCTCATTTTGAACACCTGTTCACACAATCTTAAGGACAAAAACCCTGAGGATTTCTTGAGATACATGGACAGAAACCCTTAGGCATCTCAAACAAAGACCGGAGACAAAAACCCTCAGCCTTCTAGTTGGTGGTTCCAGTTCAGAAATTGCACAGGGCTTAAAGATTTCAACATTGTTCAAGTTTAGCAGTTTCAGCTATTAACAGTTTCGGTGTAGTTACAGTTTAGCAGTCAACTTTAGCACTTTCCACTTTCCTTGTTCCACCATAGTAATTCCAGTTAGCAGTTAGTTTCAACACTTTGCTAGCTTCACTACAAAGTTCAGTTTACAGTGAGTTTTAGTTCCTTCTTGTCCAATATTATAGCTAAAAAGACTTCCAGGGTGTCAATCAAGAGACTGCAGATTGCAGCATAAATCAGTAGCATTTTCAGGTAGTCTCTAGAACAAAATGCTTGCCAAGTGAAGGTTTTAGCAACAGCTCACCTAGGGCTTCAAAATTCTTGTCATACAAAGATATCCATCAGGCTGCAGCAGCAAGCCTGTCATAAGCTTGTAGCCCCAGTTTAATATCAGTAGTTCAACCTCTTGTAAGATCAACATCATTCAAATGAAACAGAAGAAATAGCATTACAACATTTGAAAAGAAAGCCCCAGATACAAATCTGAGCTTGGATTATCATATTTAATTGAAAGAATTGATTAAGCTGTAACCTCACATTGTCCCTAGACTTGTAGCAAATTTTCCATTTTGTAAGAGTAAGAATTTCAAAATAAAGTGATGTTTTCAAAATTCATTATGCTGTTATTTTATTTGTAAATAAATCATTCAAAAAAATTATTGTTGTATATTAAGTTGTCATGATGCCTAGTCCAACTTGGAAGACCAGAAAATAGAAACAATCATTAGTAGACAATACTTAACTAGATTAACATTTCAAATCACCTTTACAACCCATGATTCCAACACTAAGATTACAAGAACTGTTACACAAGAAGAGAATGGGTTGTGTAGGCTTGTTCTTGCAGAAAGTGTAAAGCATTATTAATACCACTAACACTAAACTCCACTGACAAGATAATCTTGAGAATCTTAATAACTTTGCACTGTCTCATCAACTTTAATATAGAAGCCTAGGTTAGGTTAGGTGAGTGAAATTTGTTAGGTTAGGTGACTAACCTTGCAAACCTATGTCATTTTTATGTCTGCATGTTTCTTGGAAAGTGCCCTAGGTGACATGAGAGAAATTTATTTAATATTGGCATATTGTAATCATCAAAATAGACTGCAAAATTATCTCCATTCAGATTTTTTTCTTCTTCAAGTGGCCCTTCTTCTCTTTGTAATAATTTAAGTTGGAAGTGCCTAAATGAAGAACCCACAATGGTTCTATCATTTACAATAATGTTCTTTTCACCTGTAGAGGTTTGGACTAGACTTGGAAAGGTTTTGCATTGTCTATTAAAACTGTGCCATAAGATTTGTCATTTGTTGCTAACCTTGGCTTATAGCCATAATAGCATTACACTAGATCTCTACCTTCTCTTCATCTATTGAAAAACTTTGGCTTATTTCCCCCATTTCTTATATTTATTCATCCTGATCCTATAATCTTTTCCATTCGCTCTAATAAAGTCTGATTTCTTTTTTACTGCATTGTATTAAAAAATTAGATCTAACCCTACAAGTTGGCCAGATCAAAGTTCTATTACCATTGTAATGTCCCTAGCTAGAAATCTTAGGAAATAACAATTTTAATTGAAATTTTTGATTGTGCAACTGAAACAAACATGAAATGTACAGCATAGATGCCAAACTCCAATATTAGAATGTTGATGAGCAGTACTAAATATCAAAAATCAATATGTGAAACACTCATGAATCCAAATAACTTGGATATTACAGCAGATCCAACAATATACAAGGCTGATATAAGTATGGAAAACTCTGTATGCCCAAAAATAATAGATTATGACAGCAGATCTGAAAAATAAATATTGATATAGTGCTACAGTTGCAAGCAGTGAATTAACTTAAATAACAGCAGCCAATGGTGAAACCCTTATGTTTCCATACCTTATAATTGATATGACAACAATCTGGCACTTACAAATACTGATGTGAACAACAAATACACTTCATGACAGCAGCAATAAACTCTTACAAATATTCTTCAATGAATTCCCAAAATGATAAACAATAAATAATAGTGCTTTCACTTAGAAATGCTACAATTTTCAATAAGGTTCATCTGATAGAGATGTACGATGGTAACAGCAATAAGGAATACGATCAAGTGCAGCAAATGCTGTTGATTCCCAAGACATAAGATGGTACGACAACCTTAAGCAGACCCAATGGCCCTATGGCAATCCTCCAACAAGGGGCGATAATCATGAATATAGATGTATGACAGCAATTTCTACTATGTACAGCAACAGTAAAATGTCTATAGCAGCAATAACTCTTAACTATTCTACAAGTAGCAGCAACATTGACTAAAATCCTTATATATCAACAGATCTAACCTTGGACAACAACAAAATAATGATGGTTGGCAGCTGGAGAACGATATATGGCAATGGTGTAGCCTATGCGCAGTAGTCCTATGCCTTAGAAACCATTTAAAAACAGAAAATATGATCTATGCAGCAACAAAATGGTCTGAAAATACTTCACAACAGCCACTAACAAAATATCAGTTTGATTTTATTCCAAATATGGATCGATCAAAACTAAAATCATCAATATATCTCAATAACTAGCACAAATATAGTGTAACAACATTGTAGCAGTAGTTGATAAGCTTAACAATGATTATTAAAATTATATTTAGTAATTATTAATTAATTATTTAATGCTCAATCACTTGTAATGGATATGTAAATGGTGGTTTCTATTTTTGTTTTAGAAACTTGCAGATTTCTTTCGAAATCTTCTCTTTGTAAATTCTATAAGAGATTTCACTCTGTAATGTCCCCTTCTCAATAGCCACCCCGGACATCGTTTAGCCTTTATTTATTCTCAAAGGCTAAAAGGAGAAATATTTATAAAGTTATCTCCATAAATTAAAATTAAAAGGGTAACTTTATTTATAATTAATTTAATTAAAAGTGACTAAAATAAAATAATAAATTATAAAGTCACTTTTGGGAATAAAATAATAATATTTCTAGATGCCACTTGAAAGTCATTGAGAAATCTTTATAAGGAGTTGTGGGCTTGGCATTTGAGCATGTCTTGGATTATTCTATTCATACCAGTTTGGTAGAAACTTGAATGCTTTGCTTGTCTGAGAGTTTGAAGACTATAGGATACCAGGTTTAGTTGTAAAAGATCAACCCTAGC
The DNA here is from genome assembly GCA_007258455.2 of Sequoia sempervirens. Classification (NCBI taxonomy): domain Eukaryota; kingdom Viridiplantae; phylum Streptophyta; class Pinopsida; order Cupressales; family Cupressaceae; genus Sequoia; species Sequoia sempervirens. The sequence goes on from VDFB02292705.1 coordinate 327,431, forward strand.
TAGAGATTGTGGAGGAATCCATTCAGAATTTCTACAGATGCTTCATTGCAAGAGTTTTAACTGGTGCAATAGCTGATGTATTATTGCACTTCTGAATAAGAGACTGAATTGATGCATAGCTGATTTATTATTGCATTATTGAGTTGCAGCAGCTGATGTATTGTTGCAATTTCACTGGAAGAGGAATTTATTGCTTGCTGGTTCGATTTAGCAAAATTTAATGGTCAGTGACCAAATTTTGAGAGGGCAAGAAGTTCGATTTTTGAAGGAGATAATTGCAGATTGTTTGAAGATCATTTTCGGTTAATTGGGAGAATTTGATTTTGAAGGAAACAGTTGCACATTGGAAGAACCATTTTCAGTCTTTGGGCATATCGATTTCATTTAAGAAATCGTATTTCCTCCAAGTAATTTTGTCACAGCTATTGAATCATTCGATTCTCATCCTTGAAGGCACATTTCCACAGTTTTGGCATATTAAATCTGTCATTAGAGGGACGTCTTCATTACTGGAAGAGACGTAGATTTGACAAGTAAAAGTGGCGCTGCCTTTGGAGATCGATACCTCTTATGTTGGTGTGATTTTAGCTGGAAAATTCATGGCTGCTTATTATCCCAGGCGCAGCATTCTCGGTAGCAAGTCTAGTCAATTTAGGGAAGGATTGATTGGGTTTTGGAGGAGATAAATCATTGCTGGCTGTGACATCTTGCAAGAGCAAAATCGTGGGTTCCAGCTGCAGCCATTGCAGACCTAAGGCGTTTTCCAGGTTCTTAATTCACATTGCATATATTGTTTATAGTTCCATACAATACTTCATTAAGTTTCAGCTCAGCTCTTATGAACATTGTATCACCATTTACACAGCACTTTCACAGTTGGAATCTTGCATATTGCTGTCATATAGATGTATTGTCAATGACATATATTATAATCGACTCTTGTTGGAAACAATCAGCATTTTGAGTTGTCATAGCATTGTATTAAGTTGCATATTTAATTGGAGTGGGAGATTGTATGGCATTTGTTTGTTAAAATGTCTTTGGTTGGAACAGCAAATTAAGGAGTCTTAGAAGCTTGCATGCTAAATGTTTGTAAAAATACCTCTTAGCTGTAGCTGTCATTTTCAGTAGATGCTTCCCATTTTCAGTCATCTAAAGTATTTGAAAAATCAGAAGATATTGTATTTCAGTCCTCTTTGCATTTTCAATCATTGGCATACTTTCTTTTATGCATATGTTATCATCATATGAGCAAAAAGACAAAAGGAAAACATTCACCAGCTGAAAGGAGTTTGCAAGATAACTATTTGACAAAATTCCTAACTGTTCAAAACTGAAAATAAACATCAGATTGGGCAAGGGTCTTTACAATCTCTTATTCTCTAATTTAATTCAGTTTTTTGCCAAAACATGGTATCAGAGCAGGATATCACTCTAGCATCAATTTTTTGATTTTTGAAGGAGTTTTTTGAAAATCGCATCTACTCATTTTAGCGCGATTTTCTTCTAAGAATTCTTCTTCTACAAAATCATTTTTTTTGGGCACCTGGTTCTTCTAGATTGCAAACGACCTACTGTTAGAATATTATATTCTTCTTTTATTT
>VDFB02292706.1:0-21590 GCA_007258455.2 Sequoia sempervirens
CAAATCACCATGAAGGAACATAGTTTTCACATCCATTTGTTCCACCTCTAGATCATAAGTTGTTGCAATAGATAATAAAAACAAAATGGATGTCGTTTTAGCAACAGGAGAAAAGATCTCACCATAATCAATACCCTCAACCTGAGAGTATTCCTTCACAACCAACCATGCCTTATACTTTTCAAGATTTCCATTTGAACCAATCTTTTTCTTAAACACCCATTTACATCCAACAGGTTCCCGACCTTCAGGAAATGGTACAAGGTCCCATGTATCATTCCTTTTAAGGGCGGTCATTTGTTCATCCATAGCTATTTTCTAGGACTCTACATCATTCGTACCCAAAGCCTCTTGCACAGATCTCGGTTCATCAACGTTAGTACTCAAAGAAAACATGCACTTCCAATCATCAAGTGAATACCCATACCTTTGAGGTGGTTTCCTTTGCCTTGTATACCTTTGAACAAGCTGAGGTGGAGGTTCTTCCACTTGTTCCTCCTCTTCTTCCTCTTCTGAAGATTTAGAGCTTGATGAGCTCTCCTCAACTTCTTGTCTATTTTGGGGTCTCAATTCAACTTCCTTAGGCGTAGAAGGAAGTTGAACCACATCCTTTTTATGTTCAATTTCTTTATGTTGTTCTGGCTGAAAATTAATAGGAGAAGATTTAGTCTCTCTAAAAATAACACTTCTCGAATAAATTACCTTTTTTGCAACAGGGTCCCAAAGCTTATATCCTTTCACACCATAGCTATAGCCGGTGAAGATACATTTGACAGCCTTAGAATCCAATTTTTTTCTCTTCTCCTTAGGCACATGTGCATATGCCTCACAACCAAAAACTCCTTGATGTCTAAGTGAAGTCTTTTTCCCCGACCATGCCTCCATTGGTATTTTATCAACAAGTGCTAATGTAGGAGATCTATTTATTAAAGAACAAACAATGGCGACAGCTTCAGCCCAAAACTTTTGTTCTAGAACAGCTCCACTCAAGATGCTCCTAGCCTTCTCTATCAACGTTTTGTTCATTCTTTCTACAACTCCATTCTACTACGGAGAATACAGAGTTGTCTTTTGTCTTTTAATCCCGCAATCTATACAAAATCTATCAAAGTCTGTAGAATAGTACTCACTACCATTGTCAATCCTCAAACATTTAATTTTCTTTCTAGTTTGAGTTTCTACCATAGCCTTGAACTCCTTAAAATGACTAAAAAATTCAGATTTACTCTTTAAAAAATATACCCATGTTCTCCTACTAAAATCATCAATGAAAGTAACATAATAAACTGATTTACCAATAGAAGAAACATCAACAAGGACAAATACATCAGAATGAATCAGAACCAAAATACATGAAGACTTATGAGAAGACGAGTAAAATTGAACGCGGTTCTATTTTACATAAATACAATGTTCACAAAAATCAAACTCTAGATTACAATCATGCAAACCCTCAATGAGGTTCTTATTTTTCAAGGATTTTAAACCCTTCTCTCCAATGTGGCCAAGCCTTTGATGCCATAACATGGTCTTCTCAACAGGAAACTTTGATTTAGTAGACAGAGCACCCTTGGGTACCTAGAAGCCACGACCATCCGCAAAAGAGGAAACCATCTCTTTTTTCAGTGAAGTAGTTTTTGGCTTAATCTTATCAAAAGTGCTATTGCATTCAACTGTGCATGCATCGAGCTGGTACAATGTACCCAATCTACTTCCTCTCGCTATCACCATAGCACCTCTCACCATTTTCACACTTGCTTTAGAAAACTGTACATGCACACCTGCATCTATTAGCTTGCTAACAGATAATAAATTTCTTGCTATTCTTGGGATATGCAAGACACCATCAAATCATCTAACTCTACCATCAGAAAATTTCACATGAATACTACCACAGTCAACAATATCAAGGAAAGAATCATCACCCAAATACACCTTACCACCATCATAGTTTTCATACTTACTAAACCAGTTTATGTTAGGAGTCATGTGGAAAGATGTACATGAGTCTATCAACCATACATTATCACCTGCACGAGTGGCGAAGGCTACAATTAAGGCATCTCCATCTTCCTTTTCAAAATTAGAATCAAAATCCTACTTCTTCTTTTTCTTTTCTTCTTTATAGTCCTTTTGGAAGTGTCCAGGTTTGCCATATTTCCAGCATATTTCTTTGGACTTACCAGGAGATTTTGATCTCCCCTTGTTTTTGGACTTAGAACGGCCACTCTGCTTCTCATCTTTTCCTCATTCTTTTGGTCTTCCTCAAACACTCAAAGCCTCTTTGGCACTCAAAGAGACCTTCTCATCTCTTCAGAGAGTAGAGAACCAACAACGTCCTCCATCTTCAAGATGATAGAAGTGCTCCCAATGGCCATGACTAGGCTATCACATGAGTTTGGCAGCGAACATAGCAACGTTTGGCACCTTTCTTCTTCATCCATCTTAACCCAACTGAGGTCAACTGAGTCACCAACATATTGAATGTTTCCAGATGCTTAGAAATTCATCCACCTTCTTCCATTCTCAAGGAATACAACTTCTTCCTCAAGAAAATCTTATTTACTAGAGATTTGGGTTGGTATATCTCACCCAACTTCTTCCAAAGATTTTTCAAAGTGGGTTCTTCATGGAAATTTATCGGGATTGAATCTGCAAGACATGGTCTAATGAGACCTTTAGCTTTTCTAGCCATTACATCATATTTTGTAGCCAAAGATGGATCAGTAGGCCTCTGGAAATTTTCATCCACTGCATCCCATAGATCATGATCAATCAACAGATCTTCCATTTTTAGCTTCCACATTTCAAAAATTTGTGCCAAAAAAATTCTCTACTTCAATCCTCCCAGATGTGCTCCCCATCTCTATTATCCTGTAATATAGAATATGAAATACTTTGCACAAGCTCCCACTCAAACTTGATTAGCTCAAAAAACCCTGTACCCAACAAATAGAACCAAAATTGGCTAGGCTCTGATACTACTTGTAAGGAAGCAAAGGTGTGCGGAAATGCTTCCTACGCTAACCTTGAGAGGAGGGTTATGCAAAATTCAAATAAAATATTACAGAGATTTTAGGAAACACATAATACCATAAACATAACAATAATAAAACCATAACTTAGTGATTTACGTGGGGAAAACCCTTTCGGGAGAAAAACCCCACGCTCCAAAACCTACACAATGTATTATCAAATCTTGAAACAAATTACAACACACTTGCAATGCAAGTTCTTATAGGAGTCTTCACCTCAACTTATTCTAGAAGAATTTAAGCAGCATTTCGATAGCATACAGACTTGCAAACTAACTCTCACCTTTCTCTCTCAAAAATGACTATCTCAAAATACCAATATATAGTATTACATTGCATATGAGAACCTTCTAGAGATAAAGCATTTCTTTTAGAAACATCTAATAAAATCTCATAGCAATCTTATCTCTATCTTCGTATAAAAGATACTTCTCAAAATAGCCGCTTTTCACCTATCACAAAATATTCTATTCTTGGCTTGCTTTATTTTTATTTCCATGCAAGGTTGAGACACTTTTTTTTACTTTTTCTTTTCTTTTCTTTTTTTTTGTTTTTATCTTTTTTTTTTAAAACACTTTATTCCTAACAAGAACTAATTTCTATGGTTGTTTATGGTTCTTTCAATTTCTTCTAGTCTTCATGAATATACTATAAAAATAAACAAACCTAATATGAAAGCATTGTTGCTTGGCTAAATTTTTAATCAGATTGTTTACATAAAGTTAATGCAATTTTGAAATTCTATGGCAATGCTTGGCCAAAGGATGAACTGAAATCTTGTTAAACTTGCTAGAGAATTTATTGACGTTTGGGGTTTTTACATTTGGTTAAAATAGGTTCTTTAAAATCTTATTTTTTGTAAGATAAGTAAACATATTGGCCTCTGGCTTGTGGATGGGATTAAATTTAATAAATTTAAAATAGTTTAAAAAAATTATTAATATGTTAATGTGTACTAGTCTCTATTAATGTTAATATGTACTAGTCTTTGTTTAAAAATTGTTTGAATTGTGGCACTTTTGTACTTGGATAAGTTAAACACTTCATTATTGTACTATTGTAATGGTGAAAGTTGTATATTTATTTCAATTTTTATTTTATTTTGGATTTATTTTTATGGAATGATTTAATGTAATTATATATTAACAAAGAGTATATTATTTTTATAAAGTTGAACTCATTCACTCATGTTACTAGTCGTCTTTGTTTATTTTATTTTATTTTATGTTTGGCTCTTTTTTATCCATAGTTGTACATATTCTCACATATTCAAAATTTATTATATCTATTATTTTCCACCATATTCAAATATTCATTTCTTGCCTAAATCTTAACGTTTACATGTCTCAAATCAATCTTGTAGGCATAAAATTGACCCCCCACCCAAATGTCTAACCTATAAATTTTTAAACTTTGAATTTAGATTTTTGTTGACTCCTACCCATTACTTTCCCACCATGACCCAATATGGTAAATGTTCTATGTGATTTGTGACTCTACTTGTATTTAAAGGATTAAAATTACATTAATTTTGCATCCTATCATATCTAGTAATTATTTGCATCAATTATATGTAAAGAAGATGCATTCTAGGAACACTTTAATTTGAACACTTAAAAGAACTTAATTCTACATCATCATTCCAAATAATTTTCATTTATAAAGATTGATGTCCTTGCTTATTTATAGTTATAAAGTCACTCTTTTTAGGCGATTGACCTAAGAATAATTTATTCTAGTGATATAGTAGCCTCTTCAAGGTATTTGAAATGTTACTAGTCCTTAATAATTAGCATACAATCAAGAATATAATTAATCACAAAATGTAAGAGAAAAATATCCCATATCAAATCAATGGGTTAAGAGAAAAATTTGTAGCCATGAAATTGACCCAGATCCACAAGATTGACCCACAACTTGAAGTTGATAGTCTTTTTTTATTCCAAAGTAGAATATAAAGAAAGAATACTCCTTTTCAAACTTGGGGTAGGTTACTTATTTGGTACATCAAGATTATTAGTCTTCAGCATTCCTACAACTAAGTACACTAACATATTCACATGTAATTTCCTATAATAACATGTAATTCTTCAATTATCAATCCCACAACTAAAAGTAATTAATCTAGGCCAATTTATGTTGATGTGTATGCATCTTATTGGATTATCCTAGATTAATTTTAAGGAAATATTATTTTCATTTATATGTTGGTGAATTCCTCCATTCTTATCTCTATATATGGTTTAACCTTAGGGCTAAATCTTTACATTTTTTTTAGTATTTTAGATTTGATATTATTCTAATTTTATTAATAATTTCCAAATTTCTTAGGGTTTCAATTTATTCATGCTTATTATACCTTGATTAGGGTTTGGGTTTATATAACTATGATATACATCCTTTTTCTCACTCTCACATGCCTTAGGATATTTGACCTTATGGCACATCTTAGTTCTTTCTCCTTGGTTGGTATTGATGCATATATTTTAGAATTTGATAGGTTCTCTCATTACACATAGACTCTCCAACCTTGATAAAATCATGGTCCATATTTTTATAAGGATAAGGAAGTGTTTTTAATGAAGGTTTTATTTTATCATTCCTCATTTTTCCTTCATTTGTAGATTTGATTAGTTATCATTCATGCTTATTAGATACACTTATACCATTTTTTTATGAGCTTCATAATAATCCCAGGTCTTGTGATAGTGATGATCATCTATCTAATAAGGACTTATCATGTGTTAGTCATGTATCTAGTACATGGTGGCTATTGATTATGTGACACCTCTATCATCTATTCATGAAATTGTCATTCCTCTTGATGATATATTTCTTACATATATCATTTCCCCTATGTCATTGATTCATATTCTTTGAAATCCATACCTTATTTTTATACATGTTGTTGAGTATAATAATGATCATTGTTTTACATCTCATTATAATACACATCTATTTCCTTCCCCTACCTATGATGATAATGAATATTTACTCATACTTAGTGATATACTTATAAATAAGTTGGATAACTTGACTATTATGACTACCTTAGTGATGAGATTTATAATGATTGATTCTATCACTAGCGAAATGTGTTGTTCAACTCCACATAAGATCATTGCATACATTGTTAGTTCACAATGACCCATCTTTCATACTTGTATTTCATGATCTATTAATGATATATTAAATAATGAGCATAGTGATACTTCTTTATCTTCTTAGATGAGGTTGATGCTTCTTTAATTCATGATTATGTTCTTTATAATAAATGATCTTTTAACACTATAAACATCAAATTTGAGATTAATTCAATACAAAAGAAAATATATCCTCTTATATACTCAATGCTCAACTTGGATTAAGCATAATTAAAATTCAAATAATAAAATAAAAAAATTATCGAATTTCATTGTTGCAAGTAAATTTGATCAAAGGATTCAGGATTTCGTTACTCAAACACGCATTTCAAAACATTTATAGCATATACTTATCAAATATGGTTTATTAATGTTTTGGAACTTGCACCTCCATTTATATTTTTTTGGGAGGTAGAATGAATGGTGGTCATTTGTGATGTAGGAGCACTCGGGTGAATTGGTGATCCTGCATCACCCAAAAAAATGATTGTTTTGCTTTTGGTTTGCGTGGATTTTGTTTTTTTATCTCTCAGCTTTGAGAAGACTTTGCATAATAGAATTTGTAGGAACTCAATCTTTGCCACATGGTCGATTCCCACATACACTAGCAATCTTCTTAAAATATAGATAATGTATTTTGGTGAGTTCTTTGCATATACTTCCTCCGAGTTGAAGTGGTGTAGACTACATCTTGTATTGTTTTATTTATTACATGATCACTTAAAAGGAACCATTGATGTTGATAGTTCTATGAGAAACAAGAGAAACAAAATGGGATTGAAACTTTAAAAGATAAGTTGAAGTAACACATCACTGGGATAAATCAATAAATTAAAAAAGCCAAGGGTGTTAGAGCTTTAGAAGGAAATAAAAGAGAAATTAAAGGGAAGGCATTAGAGGAAGAGGCACCTCATCTTCAAAAATTAAAACATGCAGATTTTTGAATTAATGGGGGTCGACCTGCTATTTTAAAGATTGGGGAATATAATTAACAAAATAAAAATGAGAGGGAGATGTTGAAAGGGGGTGGCTTCAGGTGAAAGAGAAGTTAGCACCATGAGGTGAAAGGAAATCGAGCCAAAGTAAGAAAAAGAGATAGTGTGCAACCTGGAGGAGGAGGGAAGAGTTAGTGCCTGAGAAAGGAAAAATAGAGCAGTTGGATAAAAACCAAAATGTGTGCAGAGATGGGGTGTAGCATAAGCTATGCCAAGGCAAGACAAGCATAAAGGAAGGGCATAGAAATTGGCCTATGTGTAGTCAGGGCGTGAGGGGTGAGAATCATAGTCTTATTTAGAAGTATACTATTCTTATTTTTAATGGACTATGGAAAACTAATACCAACTATAAACAGTAGGCTGTCAAGGAGGAAGGACATGTAGATTCATCAACACAAGAAAAATAATTTTGCTAGTAGTTCACTAGCAAAAGATAAGAGATTGAATTTGGAAGAGGAAAAGTTGAGGCATAGAATAGAGGGAGTAATGCAGCAACTGTAATATAATTTTCCAATAGTTTTGTTCCTGAGAATTGTATGATCAAACAATTTATTTATGCAACTTGAATTAGTGGATTAGAGTATTGAAATAATACTAATATATCATGATGTCATGATATGTTTTGGATTTCATGGTTAGAGGTTTGACAATGATTTGGATAGTTCTCTTGGTTTCTAGTACATTGGTCATTTTCTTAGGAGCTTCATGAGAGTGTGGTGTTTCATTTGGATCTTAGCATGGATTGGTCAATTGCATGTACTCATGAATACTTGGAGACTTTAGTGAGGAATTTATTGAGATAATTGTTGTTTGGAGGTTTTAGCAAAAATTTTGAGGATCCTTCACTTAGATATAGATGTGAATTCATGGTGGACCTATAGAGAATATTGTTCTTAGAGAGAGTCATTGTGTCTTGGTGTGTCCTAGAGGAGAAATCTCATTCCCTACTCTTGGTCTACTTGGTAGATACTCATTTGAGAGTTATTTCCCCCCCTATTTTTAGATGCATTATGATTTTTTCTTTGCCTTCACATGAATATGGATATTGAGCATATTGAGCTATGTTTATTAGTTTTGGAGGGTTCATTTGAGGAGTGTTTGGCATGTTTATTTCCTTGTGCATATGAGTTTGTTTATGATTTCATCCACTAGTGAGGAGTTTAGGATATGTTACTAGGCTTATTCCTAGTTTAGGGAATGGACTGAGTTTTTTTTAATTGGTTAGAGAGTTTTATATCCATATTGGTTATATGAGATACATATGTTTTGTTTGATCTTGAAGATTTAACAATTGAGTTTTGTTGAGGCTTTTCAATTGGGGTTGTGAAGGAGATCTTACTTGACACAACTTAGCACTTTGAGGTGTTGGTATCACATATTATGTGATATGATTTATAGGTTTTCTCCCTTTATTATATGGTTACTTCATAGAGGATCATGTTAACATTTTTTTTTGTAGTGGACTTGGGAGAGTTATGGTGACATGTTTTGTAAGAGTATGCATTAAGTTTTTGGATGCATGTATGGATCATTGGGATTGTTCTTTGTTATTACATGGTTTGATTATTAGCCACACCTTGGTATGAGTGTTGATTCATAGACTTGGTATGACATGTTCTATATTTAGATTTGGCAATACAGATGTAGTGGGAGCTCTTGGATATGTATGCTCTTCATTGACATGTTTCACATAGGGAGCTTGTGATTTCAATTTATGAGTTTGATTTCTAAAGTGTAACAATTCACATTCTCTTCAATCAACCTTTGGAATGACTAGGTTTACAACATTGACAAGTGTTGGTGGACAACAAGCAAGCATAGAAGTGATCTACAATACAAATTCTAAGGCATGTATTGTTCTATTTAGTGCACCAAGTTAAAAAAAAATCATTAAATGCACTTTGATATTTAAGATTTTGAATGGTAATTGGATTACTCTAAGATGTGAACTAATATGTGAATGAATTTTTATAAATATCAAGACATAAAAAATTCTCACAGTGACATGTATCAAGTCAACTCCCAATGACTAGAAGAAGAGTCAACAATTTGAAATTTAAAAATTTGAATCTTAGGTTAGATCAATGGCATGGTTTATCTCATGCAATGTGTTACACCCTAATTGTGTATTTACTATTTACTATTACTATGTAGGGTAAATGAGAATGTAATCTAGATTCTGAAGATGAATAAATTATGCTTGCACTTTGTTTACTATGAATTATGAGTGAATGTTGTTTCGTTTAAATGATATGTAAAGAAATGCATATGAGTGAAATGAATGGTCATTGAAATGAATGTTCTAACTATGGAGATGTATTATATGTAATGCATATTTTGTGAACAACTAACTATCGTGTGCATGTGTTAGTGGATGCAGGTATATGTTCATTCCTCTAGGTAGAGAGGAAGTATCACTCAGGAGAAGGTATTGGTCGGGTAACCAGTAATGTAACATATTTGAGCTTACACACACTCACAGTAGAATGGTTGAGTCAAGTTGTTATGCTAGATTTAGTAAGTCATCCTTAGTTTGATGTGACTGCGTTAGTAAGGTTCTTGTTTACTATTCAGTGCATGCTTGGATGATGTTTTATGTTTGGAAGTTTATGGGCTTTTCCTTCTATTACTATTCTTGTACTGATGATTTAAAATACGTGAAATGTATGTATATGTATACATAAGCATATCGATGATAGGCTATATGCATATGTGCATGGAACTATCAGAAGGACCTAACTATATGTATATGTATATATATCTAGATATATCGCACGTAAGAACTTATCGATAGGATAGTAATTGTGTATGGGTATGATGTACAATTGAATGTGTGTGTGTGTATATATATATATATGTCCATATGAATACATGTAACGATACACACATATGATGGGAAAATGGATATGCCATATGAATGTATCAATATATGTACACATATGTATACATGTACATAGAGGAATATATATATATATGTATGTATATATATATATGTATGTATATATATATATATATATGTATGTATATATATATATATATGTATGTATATATATATATGTATGTATATACATATACATATATATATATACACATATATATATATATACATATATATATATACATTTATATATATATATATATATGTATATGTATATATATATATATATATATGTATATATATGTATGTATATAGATATGTATATATATATGTACATAATTGATATAATTATTGTTATTATGAGAATGTTAACTTGATTGTATTCATTTGTATATATATGTGTGTGTGTGTGTGTGTGTGTGTGTGCGTGCGTAGATATACATATACATATATATGTGTGTGTATATGTAAATATATGTATATATTTAAATATTTTATATGCATGGTAATCAATTAAATGCTTAGAGGCGGATACATTACTTGGACAAAGGCTGATTTTATTTAATAAATACAAAGTATTACAAAGGTTGAATATGATACATATTGGCAAAAGATTAAAGAGCGAACTATAAACAATGTATAGTGTAGCAAACAAGTCAATATAATGAGTTTGACTTAGTCAACACTTAAGATATAATACTTTTTGACTTGGTAAACAACAATAAACATGGGACGCCCTGTCATTTGAAGATAGATTTACACCAACAGTAAAGTAAATACAAATGCATGAAAATAGGAAAAGATTACAACTTGTTAAGGAATCGATCAAAATGAGATAAAACGACTCATCTAATGTACATGGACTTGGTCGATTCATGCTATGTGTTACATTTTAAACATGGACTATTTCAAATAAGTAAAGTTGTGCCTAAGTTTGAGGAAATGGATGATTGCTTTGCGTCATATGATGAAAGATCTATTTGTTGTGGGAGTTCAATCTGGGAAGTAATCAACTGTCGCCTTTTGATCATGTGTTGATTGAAATAGTCATAAGTTGCTATCAAGATTAGAGGTCGATTTGTAGCTTTGTATGTTGAGTAAACCTGGTATTTGTTGCCACCTTTTGGCCTGGTAAAGTGAGTCGACTTGCATGAGAAATGTTATCAATCTACATGCCTTTTCTTTAGGTTGTGGATTTTATTTTCTGCAATATAAATAGAGAGACATACTCTCTCATTTGCTACTCATCATCATCATTCTATATTATATTTCCACTTCAATACACATTTGTAATCTACATTGTCAACCTGCTATATTTGAGAGTGCTTTGAGCAATTGTGAGTGTATTGAGTATTTTGAGAGAAGTAAGCTATCAACTTGTGATAGAGAGTTTATTGAGGTGTTGTTGAGAGGTCAAAGCAAAGCTAATTGTTTTTTTAGAGAGTTGTGCAACAAACAATCAATTGGAAAAAGCATTTATAGGCATGAGGATAATTTTTTCTTATTTACCTTTGTTTATAAATGTTTGTATGATTGAAATGACTTGATTGAATACATGCATTAGGAAAGTATAATATTTTCTTTGAAAAGGAATTAAAAGTTTGTTACCCTTTCTATGTTGTGCTTGTATATACTCTGTAATAGGAGAGGTTGCTTGTCATAGGTATATGTTACTAGATATGAATAAGCAGGGATAACTTAAGAGTTGTCCATAGCTAGTTATTGGTATAATTAGTAGTTTCCAAGTTACTCCTAGGGTTTTGATTATTCGTTAAGGGAAGGGTACATGTTGTTATGCTTTTTGAATAGATATATCCTTAAGATATGAGAAATGGGAATCAGTTGTCTCTACAGTTAAAGACTACCCATTGATAGATAAACCTATGCATAGTATATAGTGGCCTAAAGTAAAATTGAGCTTGAGTAGTGTACATGAGTAGGATGACTATCACTTGAAGTACTAGGTGGGAACACTTTGGCCAAAGTAGTGTGATTACCTTTGGCTCCACTTTCAATTCATCTTGATCCATTTATTTGCATACTAGCTCTAGATTGTGGGTTTACAAATTCTAGCCATGTAGGACACAACACTAAGCTCATTTGGTTGTCATTATGAGGTTACTCCACCAATCTCTTCGTTGAAGGGTAGGGACATCTATCGAATGATAGATGTGTGGGGGACCACATGAGTCTGTGGTTGGTGGAAAAGTGTTTGACTGATGCTTCTACTCCTTAGCAGGCAACAAGAAGACCAAAGATTTGAAAGGAGGTTATTGGACTATCTATATCCATTGGTTGTAGCTCAGTTGAGCAATGTATGTACTTTGTACACATTCTTGGAAATATTGTAATCTTAAATTTATTATATTGGAATGGAATCATTATTGTTCATTGTTATAGCATCTATGCTCATTTTTTCTCAATAAAGAAAAGAATTTTTTTATTGCAATGGCTTGTTACATAGTTTATTTACTTGCAAAGTGAAAATTAAGGGAAAATTTTACTTTAGTGAACAATTGGCATATTACACAATATAAAAATGACCTAAGATAAAAGTAACACAAATTTTAAACAAGGATGATTGTATAAAAATATAAAATAGTAAATAAGAAGAATCTAAATATACAAACTTAATACAAAAGTATAATATATCTAATTAAAGACATTATTTCAATAAGACACTGTCTTAGGATTTGGTGTAAAAACTGAAGTAATGGCAAGTATTTGAGAATTCAAGAATACTATTCAAGCTACAAATTACACAATTACACAAATTGAGATGAAGGATAAACTATGAATAATTTCCTTTTTATAGCTTAGGAATGAGTACAATATATATAGCAGGAGATGAGCCATCTAGAATGGAAACTTCCAACTAGAAAGTAGGCATGCAACTCCATGCAAGATTGCATGACTAAGGGTGGGATCCCATGGGGGGCTTCAAGATCTACTTTTAAGGAGCAAGAGGTCTCATGAAGTCAAAAAAAAATCTACAAGATTAAATGGAATATGTTTCTGAAGAATAGCAGCTCCTACCATTTAGGGTTGTAGATTTGAGGGGGTGAAAATGGGATGGGGTTGGATATTTCCCCTATAGTTTAGGAATTGTATCTACCATTTTTCAATCAGCTCGAGTATTAGTTTCCCACTAAATTAAATTTGGATGGAAAATTATGTACATTTACTTGTTTTTATCTTGATTTTTACAATCCATCAACATTGTATAGCCTAAAACAGAGCAGAAATAGAACAATTTGTAGAATAAATTAGAGCAGCAACAAAACAACAACAAAAAGAGGTACTCTATTCATTGGTTTCAATTTTAAAATTTATGTTATGTATGCATGTGTTCCTGATGTAGGAGCATCACCTTGAATTACGTTTTTAAGGTCATTTTGATGTGTTTTGATCAATAAGTTCATTTAAGACCATTTTGAGTCATTTGAATTCATTTCATGATGTTCTATGGTATTTTGGGAGTCATATTGTAAAAGTTGCAAAAAATTGCAAAATGTTGTCAAAAGTTGTCAAAAAGGTGTAAATGTGGTCATTAGCGTTAACAAGGAGTTAGAGGTTGGTTTTTTTCAGTTGGTATTGATAGAGACATGTTAAATATTCCTTGTAATATGGACCTCAAGGGTTGTATGGAGTTGGAATGAGAAAAGCATCATTTTGCCATGTTTTTTATTGCATTTTTCTATGAACAGTGACTGTAATTAGCATGGTATGGACTGGTACAGATAGGTACAGTCCTAAAACCACTTGAAGAAGTTGAAGGATGGTCTTATATTCAAATTATTTTTTTTTGGTATAATTTCATCAAGTTTTGTGCAAGATATTGCAATTTTGGTGAGTGCAGGTTTGAACCCTGCCTAGGGTTTCTAGCAACAATTAAAAATTCATATCTTTTGTTTTAACTATCCAAATTTGCTAAAACTTGGTGAATATATTTTCTTTGATATGTTCTAAAAACCCTTAAAAGTAAAATTCATAGTTTCCAATTTTGATAGAGATATTAGTTACAGTTTTCTTGCATTTGTGTGTAAACACTCTAAAATAACCCTAGTTCCTTGTTGCTATGAACAATCTATGCATTACTCATTGATGGAAGGGTGTAGAACCATGTTGGAATATTTTTGGGGGCTTGAAAGGTCTATAATCTCATGTTATATGTTGTTCCATTAGTGATTTCCTTCATATTGCAGTTTCAAGGTCTTAAGATACACTAGGTAGTTTGTGGTTGAACACATCTATGCATAGGTTGGCTAAGGTTGGGTTAGAAACCAATAAAATGTGTTGTAGTAGGTTTTTATAATCCAAGTTTTCTATAGTCCACATTATCTTCAAGGAGAGAGTGCCATTATGTTGCTTCCCACATGTTTAAGGCTTAGGAGCAAAGTGCCAAGTATGAGCAAGGCTGCACATTTACACAAATGGTATTGAAACCCTATTTGGAAAGTGTTTAGGTTGTTGATTTAGAGTCCTTCCTCTCTGCATCATTTTTGGTATCAGAGCCCAAAGTTTGGGCAATGGAATTTTTGGAAGTTCGTGTATTATTTTTGACAAGTTGAAGTGAAGAGCCTGGATGCCAAAAGACTAGGTAGTGAGGAAAAGGAAAGGAAACCTAGGTGAGGTATCAAGAAGACAAGAATAAAAGAAGGAAAAGATAAAATACAATAGGGTAAGACAAGTTGCAGAGTTTGATAGGACAATGGAAGAGTTTGAAAAATGTATTAAGCTTGTATTACAACAGTGTGTTGAGGAAGCATCTCAAGAAAATGTTTGGAATTGGCCAATAAGAAAGAAGGTGAAGTGGCCCATAAGGATGATTATTCATAACAGAAGAAGGAAACATATGGATACTTTGAAAAGAGAAGATGAAACAAAGGAAGAAGAGACATTCATTGTCACAGACATGAAGAAAGATCAAGAGTTTTTTCAAGCAAGCATAGATATTGTGGAAGAGTGATTTTCTCCAGTAGAAACACATGCAAAGGTCCATTGGCAAGAGGTACACTCAAGAAACCAGCGGGTTAGTGATGATCAAACTGTTGATAAGAAGATGGGTATAGCAGAGATCAAGGAAGAACTGAGTCAACAAGCCCAAGGAGCTAGTGAAGAGGTAACTTGGTGTCATGGGTTTTATCTAATGCATGTTGTTGATAATGTTTGTATATGGGTAGACCAAGGAGACACTGAAGAGGATGAAGAAACAAACAGCAGTAATGAGGTATATGAAAGGGAAATATACTTTTGGAGTCTTGTCGTTGAGAAGAAGATCGTCAGGAGGAGGCACAAAAATAAAGCACGAAACAAAAGCATGAAGACCAAGAAACATGGAGCTGATCAATCCAATCATAGAGAGGATCACAAGAAGGTCAAAAAATAGCTTCGTATGCAACACAATTGGAAGAAGTGAAAGAAACAAAAACCATCATTTGAGGTGGACCTCAATTTTTCTCTCCCCTGGGAGTATGATGTAGGAGCATCACCTTGAATTATGTTTTTAAGGTCATTTTGATGTGTTTTGATCACTAAGGTCATTTAAGACCATTCTTATTCATTTGGAGTCATTCCATGATGTTCTATGGTATTTTGGGAATCATAGTGTCACTAGTACACAAACAACAATATATGACTAAATAAACTACTAAAAATTGCATATAAATGACTAACTTTAGTCACGTGATTATTAGTGGTTTATTTGTAATCATTTATAACACCACTAAATTTATGACTAAACAATTTTAGTCATTTATTTAGTCATTGATTTGGTCATTGATTTAGTCATTTATTTAGTCATTTATTTAGTCATATTTTTTAGTCATTAATTTTAGTCACGTGACTATTTTAGTGGCTTATTTGTAGTCATTTATAACACCACTAAATTTATGACTAAACTATTTTAGTCATTTATTTATTTATTGATTTGGTCATTGATTTAGTTATTAATTTAGTCATTTATTTAGTTATGGTAGTGATTTGTTTAGTCATATATTTAGTCATTAATTTATTCATTGATTGTTGTTAACTGGTCATTTATTTTGTCATGGTAGTCATTTATTTATTCATTACTTTAGTCATTACTTTAGTCATATATTTAGTTATTAATTTAGTCATATATTTAGTCATATATTTAGTCATATATTTAATCATTAATTTAGTCATGTATTTAGCCATTAATTTAGTCATTATTTTAGTCATATATTTACTCATTACAAATCAAATCTAACTTAATTAATCCTCACAAATTTATACATATAAACTTCAAGTATCATAGATATTCAAATGTTAAAAAACACCATGAAATAAAGACTAAAATGTTTGAACAAATATGATTGATCAGACACAAACACAAACAGATTACAAATCAAGAGGAGCCACAACACAATATTTATGAGTGGAGAAAAAACCACTCTAAAAATTTACTTCATTAAGCCTCATTGGAAAATCAAAATCTCATTAGTTACATTCAATGTCTCAGTGATACTATACAACTTACAGACACTATATAAAAAGAATACTCATATTTTCATATACTTATACTATTTTCTCCTTCCTTAACTGTAGTCCTTTTGGAAGGGTAGCGACCTCCTATAGGGGCTTGACCCATTTAATCCCCTTGGAAATCCATAGCTTTCCTGCTGCTATTGGTTTTGGCTCCTCCAAACTCTTCCTCACTCGAAATTCACCTTTCACTTCTCCAATTTGGAGCTACAACCTGAAAATAAGGTTTCAAAATTTGCACATCAAAAACTTAGAAAAGTCAATATTACAAGAGAAAATCTGTCATTATTTCTCTGCATGATGTTGTTTTATTAAGATAGCATGTTATTGAATAATTGATCTAATAGCTAATTTCTATATGAATGCAAGTATTCTTGTATATTCCACACCTTGTGAATTTTCCATAGGTTATAAATAAAGGGAAACCTCCCCTAATGATTTTAACAAAAAGTATAGGATGTTGCACTAGTTACATGAAGTATGTCCACTAGGTCAAAAGCTTTTGTGACCTTCCCTCATGACATGTTCATTGCCATGACACTCAACCCTCCCTATAATGTTATCAAATTTATGGAACAACCTCATACTAGTTAGAAGGCTAATTTGAATCATCAATGATAAAATAATAATAACAATAAATAAAGAGCTTGCCACCAAAATGATCATTAATCAGGAAGAGAAAAAAGCTAAAACTAAAGTTTAGTACTAGAGATTGATAAGTTCTCAACTGATATGCCATTAGAAAATACCACCAAAAAAAGTTAGGGCTA
Source organism: Sequoia sempervirens (assembly GCA_007258455.2). NCBI lineage: Eukaryota > Viridiplantae > Streptophyta > Pinopsida > Cupressales > Cupressaceae > Sequoia > Sequoia sempervirens. Next base: position 17,329 of record VDFB02292706.1, read on the forward strand.
GGTCAGTCAATTACATCTTTCACAACATCAATTACAATAGCAGTTACAAGTACTAAGAACAAAAGCCCTATCATAGACTCAGATCAAGAATTTCAATTTATCAGTAGCTATCCTAAATCAACTGAAATAGAAAACCATTTATATAAAGACAAAATGCAAAGAAAATAAGAATGTTAGCTAGAATAGCATGGTGTAACTCATTAATATTTCTGTGAAAAAAATAGTAGATACAAATTACAATGGATGGTACAACTACTGCAAGTATCTGATAACAGTTAACACCTTTCTTGAGCACTCAATCTGTTTGTAACCTAAGATTATTCACTATGCTTTGGCTATCTTCTTGTTATATTCAAGCAATTGGAGAATATTTGTAGAATGTGCAACCTTGGTGTTAACATAGACCCAAAAATCAACTTCTAATACCATCTACAATTTTCACTTTCAAGGTGTAAAATTGGAAGTACGTTCAAGTTGATCACTCTCTTTGAGACGAATACTAGTCATTTTTGCAGCTATTGGAACATATTGAAATTAAATAAATCAACTAAAAAAAGAATAGAACAACAACCTAACACAGGTTTGGATCAACAACACCCTAATAACTAGTGTAATTAGGGTACCTACAACCATTGATAGGTCCAAGATACTTAAAATCATTGATGTAAGTGTACTAAAATCTTTTGGTAACTCCCTCATAGGTAATTTGGTACATTCCAATCATCGATGTGGAAGATATCAGTTGTTGTGTTTTGATATCATGTTAAACTATGGTCTATGGATTGCAATATTGCAGGATATGCACAAAATGGATTTGTTGAAAAGTCTTTAGAAAATTTCAAGCAAATGCAATTGGAAGGTGTAAAGCCAGATTGTACAACCTTTACCAGCATACTCCCTGACTGTAATAAAACTCATCAAATGGTTTATTCTTAGCATCATAAAATTGAAAACAGATGATTGACCAGCACAAAGTGAATGATTAACATTTCACTTGGAAATTGGAATTGTTGTGCTGCTTTCACAATAGAGCAACATGTGATAAGGGGTTCTCCTCATAAAAGCTTTGAACTCATCCATTCATGAAAGAATCTCAACGCATTTCCCGCAAATCACTAGAAAAGATACATGGTGAATCCTTACCATAAATCATGGTTTTTTTGTTTTAGTAATGGACCATTTTTTTCTCAAGGCCACACCATTTTTTTGGAGACTGTAAGGAGTTGTGGATTCCTCTTGGCCAATTGAGAGTATGCTCCCATTTGAATTGAGACTAACCACCAGATTTTACAATATCAAATGGACCACCACCTTTGTTCTCTCTAGGAGAGGAGACCAAGGAGCATTTTCTTAGTGTCATGTCTACCATGAAATCCATGGGAGGCACCAATTATTATATCATAGTTACCAAACTCAAACTTAACATAGACATTGGGCTCAACCTCAAACTCAACATGGAAACTCAACACTAACTCAAAAATTTGAAAAACTCATGATATATAGAGATTTTTTAAGGTACATATTTTCCTATGCATTCCTCCCAAAATCAATTTTAAAAATTATAAAAACCTAATCAATTGCAAGCTAATTTGAGTACAAAATGCCTGAAAGAGATGTCATCTCATGGAATACGATGATTGTGGGATATGCACAAAGTCATCTTATGGAATACGATGATTGTGGGATATGCGCAAAATGGATTTGTTGAAAAGGCTTTAGAAACTTTCAAGAAAATGTGATTAGCAAGTGTGAAGCCAAATTCCATGACCTATGCCAGCATCCTCCCTTCCTGTGCCAAAATGGGAGCTTTGGAGCAAGGTTTGAACATCCATCAAAGCATAATAGATGGGGGATTTCTATCAACTATTATGGTTGGAAATGCTTTGTTAGACATGTATGCAAAATGTGGAAACGTACACAAGGCACGTGAACTCTTTGATGGAATGCCTCAAAGAGATGTCATCTCGTGGAATGCAATAATTGAAGGATATGCACAAAATGGATTTGTTGAAAAGGCTTTAGAAACTTTCAAGCAAATGCAATTGGTAGGTGTAAAGCCAGATTCCACAACCTTTTCCAGAATAGGAGATCATTGGAGAGAATGATAAACATTGGCAGGACTCAATGCATTGTCCCCCCAATGCTTCGATAGTATTTAGGTGCAAAATTCATCAGGAAGAGAATTTAATATCGGTGGGAGTTGGCTCAATGTCTCCCCAATACAATGATATGCATCAATCTCCATCAGGGAAACTATGATTTGTCAATGGGAGTCATTGGTAAGTTCCTCCAATGAGGCGAAAGGATAAGTCACAATGGAAAGGTAAAAATCTATCGGCTAAAGAAACACCTATCAGTGGAATAGAGGAGCCAGTCCCACCGATAGCCCGAAAAGAATGAAAAGAGTAAAGCAGTGGAAAGAGAAGCATTGGGGAGACTCTCTAATATCAGTGGGAGTAATGTTGAAGTCTCACTGATTTCCCGAAAACACGTGAATCGGAGAAAACTTCACATCTGACTGCAATTATTGCTAAATATGCACAAAATGGATTTGTTGAAAATGCTTTAGAAACTTTCAAGCAAATGCAATTGGCAGGTATAAAGCCAAATTCCACAACCTTTGCCAGCATCTTTCCTTCCTGTGCCAAAATGGGGGATTTGGAATAGGGTATGAACATCCATCAAAGCATAAATAATAGAGGAATTTTGTCAGATGTTGTAGTTGCAAATTCCCTAGTAGACATGTATGCAAAATGTGGAAGCATAGACAAGGCATGTGAATTGTTTGACAGAATGCCTAAAAGAGATGCCATCTCATGGAATACGATGATTGCGAGATATGCACAAAATGGATTTGTTGAAAAGGCTTTAGAAACTTTCAAGCAAATTCAATTAGCAGGTGTGAATCCAAATTCCACAGCCTATGCCAACATCCTCCCTGCCTGTACCAAAATGGGAGCTTTGGAGCAGGGTATGAACATCCATCAAAGCATAATAGATGGGGGATTTTTGTCAGATATTATGGTTGGAAATGCTCTATTAGACATGTATGAAAAATGTGGAAATGTACACAAGGCATGTGAACTCTTTGATGGAATGCCTCAAAGAGATGTCATCTCATGGAATGCAATAATTACAGGATATGCACAAAATGGATTTTGCAAGGATGCTCTCAAAATATTTGAATTAATGAAGCACTCTAAAACATATCCTAGCATTGTAATATTTGTTTCTATTCTTTGTGCATGCAACCATGGAGGTTTAGTGGATGAGGGTTGTACATACTTCAACCACATGAGTAAGCAATATTGCATTACACCTACAGTTGATCAGCAGTATTGCAGATTCCAAGTAGATAAACCTTCATTCTTTACCATCTAGCAGCCTAGCAAAGGCTATTTAGTAGTAGTACATGGGCATGCTTCCCCTTTATTCCCTAGTAATCATGTAAAGGAAGGTCATAGGTAGTGAGTTAAGAATTAAGATGGATCTTTCTCCATCATAAATGAAATACAGAGATCCAAATACATAGCTTTTTTTAAAAGTTAAAATTAAATGAAGATGGATTTGAACATGGACTTTTTGTAAAAAAGAAACAATTGGTTTGACATGTTTAGATACCCTTCCTGAAAACTCTCTACCATCTAATAAAATAACTATTGTTGAAAGGAAAGCTCATTAAGAATCAATTATATGAAAAATGTCCATTTTCCAAACATATTCAAGATAAGGAAAGATGGTTACAAATTAATAAAGGGTAATCCAAGTAATGAAATTAATAGCATTCTGGAGGGCTTGAACATCACTACTTTTAAAAGAGAGCTGGGAGTTGAAAGTCATGAAAAATTTGATCAGGTACCTCTTAAACATAACTGTATAGTTGTGGGAAAAAAGAGATTATATTGATGTCCATAGATAACCAAAAGTAGGTCAGCAAAATTTGAGAAGTACATTCAATCACAATAGAGAAGTTCTAAGGTAAAAGGATACAAGGTTTTGAAAATTAATTAAATGCTAAGGTTATAAATAAGTGTAAATATAAGAGGAGGGGAATAGTTCTTGATATTCAAAGCATAAGAACTAAGTACAAATAGCTTTGTAAGAGAAGGATCCCTTGGTGCAACAAGGAACTCTTGAATAGGAGAGTAGGAAATAACAATGAGAAACCAATAATGTTACATTCTTCTAGCAAGGCTAAAGCCTCAAGGATAGTTGACATTATTGTAATGCCCCGTCTTAATAACCTAAGAATGTTGCAATTG
>VDFB02292707.1:0-45536 GCA_007258455.2 Sequoia sempervirens
GTATAATTAGTAGTTTCCAAGTTACTCCTAGGGTTTTGATTATTCGTTAAGGGAAGGGTACATGTTGTTATGCTTTTTGAATAGATATATCCTTAAGATATGAGAAATGGGAATCAGTTGTCTCTACAGTTAAAGACTACCCATTGATAGATAAACCTATGCATAGTATATAGTGGCCTAAAGTAAAATTGAGCTTGAGTAGTGTACATGAGTAGGATGACTATCACTTGAAGTACTAGGTGGGAACACTTTGGCCAAAGTAGTGTGATTACCTTTGGCTCCACTTTCAATTCATCTTGATCCATTTATTTGCATACTAGCTCTAGATTGTGGGTTTACAAATTCTAGCCATGTAGGACACAACACTAAGCTCATTTGGTTGTCATTATGAGGTTACTCCACCAATCTCTTCGTTGAAGGGTAGGGACATCTATCGAATGATAGATGTGTGGGGGACCACATGAGTCTGTGGTTGGTGGAAAAGTGTTTGACTGATGCTTCTACTCCTTAGCAGGCAACAAGAAGACCAAAGATTTGAAAGGAGGTTATTGGACTATCTATATCCATTGGTTGTAGCTCAGTTGAGCAATGTATGTACTTTGTACACATTCTTGGAAATATTGTAATCTTAAATTTATTATATTGGAATGGAATCATTATTGTTCATTGTTATAGCATCTATGCTCATTTTTTCTCAATAAAGAAAAGAATTTTTTTATTGCAATGGCTTGTTACATAGTTTATTTACTTGCAAAGTGAAAATTAAGGGAAAATTTTACTTTAGTGAACAATTGGCATATTACACAATATAAAAATGACCTAAGATAAAAGTAACACAAATTTTAAACAAGGATGATTGTATAAAAATATAAAATAGTAAATAAGAAGAATCTAAATATACAAACTTAATACAAAAGTATAATATATCTAATTAAAGACATTATTTCAATAAGACACTGTCTTAGGATTTGGTGTAAAAACTGAAGTAATGGCAAGTATTTGAGAATTCAAGAATACTATTCAAGCTACAAATTACACAATTACACAAATTGAGATGAAGGATAAACTATGAATAATTTCCTTTTTATAGCTTAGGAATGAGTACAATATATATAGCAGGAGATGAGCCATCTAGAATGGAAACTTCCAACTAGAAAGTAGGCATGCAACTCCATGCAAGATTGCATGACTAAGGGTGGGATCCCATGGGGGGCTTCAAGATCTACTTTTAAGGAGCAAGAGGTCTCATGAAGTCAAAAAAAAATCTACAAGATTAAATGGAATATGTTTCTGAAGAATAGCAGCTCCTACCATTTAGGGTTGTAGATTTGAGGGGGTGAAAATGGGATGGGGTTGGATATTTCCCCTATAGTTTAGGAATTGTATCTACCATTTTTCAATCAGCTCGAGTATTAGTTTCCCACTAAATTAAATTTGGATGGAAAATTATGTACATTTACTTGTTTTTATCTTGATTTTTACAATCCATCAACATTGTATAGCCTAAAACAGAGCAGAAATAGAACAATTTGTAGAATAAATTAGAGCAGCAACAAAACAACAACAAAAAGAGGTACTCTATTCATTGGTTTCAATTTTAAAATTTATGTTATGTATGCATGTGTTCCTGATGTAGGAGCATCACCTTGAATTACGTTTTTAAGGTCATTTTGATGTGTTTTGATCAATAAGTTCATTTAAGACCATTTTGAGTCATTTGAATTCATTTCATGATGTTCTATGGTATTTTGGGAGTCATATTGTAAAAGTTGCAAAAAATTGCAAAATGTTGTCAAAAGTTGTCAAAAAGGTGTAAATGTGGTCATTAGCGTTAACAAGGAGTTAGAGGTTGGTTTTTTTCAGTTGGTATTGATAGAGACATGTTAAATATTCCTTGTAATATGGACCTCAAGGGTTGTATGGAGTTGGAATGAGAAAAGCATCATTTTGCCATGTTTTTTATTGCATTTTTCTATGAACAGTGACTGTAATTAGCATGGTATGGACTGGTACAGATAGGTACAGTCCTAAAACCACTTGAAGAAGTTGAAGGATGGTCTTATATTCAAATTATTTTTTTTTGGTATAATTTCATCAAGTTTTGTGCAAGATATTGCAATTTTGGTGAGTGCAGGTTTGAACCCTGCCTAGGGTTTCTAGCAACAATTAAAAATTCATATCTTTTGTTTTAACTATCCAAATTTGCTAAAACTTGGTGAATATATTTTCTTTGATATGTTCTAAAAACCCTTAAAAGTAAAATTCATAGTTTCCAATTTTGATAGAGATATTAGTTACAGTTTTCTTGCATTTGTGTGTAAACACTCTAAAATAACCCTAGTTCCTTGTTGCTATGAACAATCTATGCATTACTCATTGATGGAAGGGTGTAGAACCATGTTGGAATATTTTTGGGGGCTTGAAAGGTCTATAATCTCATGTTATATGTTGTTCCATTAGTGATTTCCTTCATATTGCAGTTTCAAGGTCTTAAGATACACTAGGTAGTTTGTGGTTGAACACATCTATGCATAGGTTGGCTAAGGTTGGGTTAGAAACCAATAAAATGTGTTGTAGTAGGTTTTTATAATCCAAGTTTTCTATAGTCCACATTATCTTCAAGGAGAGAGTGCCATTATGTTGCTTCCCACATGTTTAAGGCTTAGGAGCAAAGTGCCAAGTATGAGCAAGGCTGCACATTTACACAAATGGTATTGAAACCCTATTTGGAAAGTGTTTAGGTTGTTGATTTAGAGTCCTTCCTCTCTGCATCATTTTTGGTATCAGAGCCCAAAGTTTGGGCAATGGAATTTTTGGAAGTTCGTGTATTATTTTTGACAAGTTGAAGTGAAGAGCCTGGATGCCAAAAGACTAGGTAGTGAGGAAAAGGAAAGGAAACCTAGGTGAGGTATCAAGAAGACAAGAATAAAAGAAGGAAAAGATAAAATACAATAGGGTAAGACAAGTTGCAGAGTTTGATAGGACAATGGAAGAGTTTGAAAAATGTATTAAGCTTGTATTACAACAGTGTGTTGAGGAAGCATCTCAAGAAAATGTTTGGAATTGGCCAATAAGAAAGAAGGTGAAGTGGCCCATAAGGATGATTATTCATAACAGAAGAAGGAAACATATGGATACTTTGAAAAGAGAAGATGAAACAAAGGAAGAAGAGACATTCATTGTCACAGACATGAAGAAAGATCAAGAGTTTTTTCAAGCAAGCATAGATATTGTGGAAGAGTGATTTTCTCCAGTAGAAACACATGCAAAGGTCCATTGGCAAGAGGTACACTCAAGAAACCAGCGGGTTAGTGATGATCAAACTGTTGATAAGAAGATGGGTATAGCAGAGATCAAGGAAGAACTGAGTCAACAAGCCCAAGGAGCTAGTGAAGAGGTAACTTGGTGTCATGGGTTTTATCTAATGCATGTTGTTGATAATGTTTGTATATGGGTAGACCAAGGAGACACTGAAGAGGATGAAGAAACAAACAGCAGTAATGAGGTATATGAAAGGGAAATATACTTTTGGAGTCTTGTCGTTGAGAAGAAGATCGTCAGGAGGAGGCACAAAAATAAAGCACGAAACAAAAGCATGAAGACCAAGAAACATGGAGCTGATCAATCCAATCATAGAGAGGATCACAAGAAGGTCAAAAAATAGCTTCGTATGCAACACAATTGGAAGAAGTGAAAGAAACAAAAACCATCATTTGAGGTGGACCTCAATTTTTCTCTCCCCTGGGAGTATGATGTAGGAGCATCACCTTGAATTATGTTTTTAAGGTCATTTTGATGTGTTTTGATCACTAAGGTCATTTAAGACCATTCTTATTCATTTGGAGTCATTCCATGATGTTCTATGGTATTTTGGGAATCATAGTGTCACTAGTACACAAACAACAATATATGACTAAATAAACTACTAAAAATTGCATATAAATGACTAACTTTAGTCACGTGATTATTAGTGGTTTATTTGTAATCATTTATAACACCACTAAATTTATGACTAAACAATTTTAGTCATTTATTTAGTCATTGATTTGGTCATTGATTTAGTCATTTATTTAGTCATTTATTTAGTCATATTTTTTAGTCATTAATTTTAGTCACGTGACTATTTTAGTGGCTTATTTGTAGTCATTTATAACACCACTAAATTTATGACTAAACTATTTTAGTCATTTATTTATTTATTGATTTGGTCATTGATTTAGTTATTAATTTAGTCATTTATTTAGTTATGGTAGTGATTTGTTTAGTCATATATTTAGTCATTAATTTATTCATTGATTGTTGTTAACTGGTCATTTATTTTGTCATGGTAGTCATTTATTTATTCATTACTTTAGTCATTACTTTAGTCATATATTTAGTTATTAATTTAGTCATATATTTAGTCATATATTTAGTCATATATTTAATCATTAATTTAGTCATGTATTTAGCCATTAATTTAGTCATTATTTTAGTCATATATTTACTCATTACAAATCAAATCTAACTTAATTAATCCTCACAAATTTATACATATAAACTTCAAGTATCATAGATATTCAAATGTTAAAAAACACCATGAAATAAAGACTAAAATGTTTGAACAAATATGATTGATCAGACACAAACACAAACAGATTACAAATCAAGAGGAGCCACAACACAATATTTATGAGTGGAGAAAAAACCACTCTAAAAATTTACTTCATTAAGCCTCATTGGAAAATCAAAATCTCATTAGTTACATTCAATGTCTCAGTGATACTATACAACTTACAGACACTATATAAAAAGAATACTCATATTTTCATATACTTATACTATTTTCTCCTTCCTTAACTGTAGTCCTTTTGGAAGGGTAGCGACCTCCTATAGGGGCTTGACCCATTTAATCCCCTTGGAAATCCATAGCTTTCCTGCTGCTATTGGTTTTGGCTCCTCCAAACTCTTCCTCACTCGAAATTCACCTTTCACTTCTCCAATTTGGAGCTACAACCTGAAAATAAGGTTTCAAAATTTGCACATCAAAAACTTAGAAAAGTCAATATTACAAGAGAAAATCTGTCATTATTTCTCTGCATGATGTTGTTTTATTAAGATAGCATGTTATTGAATAATTGATCTAATAGCTAATTTCTATATGAATGCAAGTATTCTTGTATATTCCACACCTTGTGAATTTTCCATAGGTTATAAATAAAGGGAAACCTCCCCTAATGATTTTAACAAAAAGTATAGGATGTTGCACTAGTTACATGAAGTATGTCCACTAGGTCAAAAGCTTTTGTGACCTTCCCTCATGACATGTTCATTGCCATGACACTCAACCCTCCCTATAATGTTATCAAATTTATGGAACAACCTCATACTAGTTAGAAGGCTAATTTGAATCATCAATGATAAAATAATAATAACAATAAATAAAGAGCTTGCCACCAAAATGATCATTAATCAGGAAGAGAAAAAAGCTAAAACTAAAGTTTAGTACTAGAGATTGATAAGTTCTCAACTGATATGCCATTAGAAAATACCACCAAAAAAAGTTAGGGCTAGGTCAGTCAATTACATCTTTCACAACATCAATTACAATAGCAGTTACAAGTACTAAGAACAAAAGCCCTATCATAGACTCAGATCAAGAATTTCAATTTATCAGTAGCTATCCTAAATCAACTGAAATAGAAAACCATTTATATAAAGACAAAATGCAAAGAAAATAAGAATGTTAGCTAGAATAGCATGGTGTAACTCATTAATATTTCTGTGAAAAAAATAGTAGATACAAATTACAATGGATGGTACAACTACTGCAAGTATCTGATAACAGTTAACACCTTTCTTGAGCACTCAATCTGTTTGTAACCTAAGATTATTCACTATGCTTTGGCTATCTTCTTGTTATATTCAAGCAATTGGAGAATATTTGTAGAATGTGCAACCTTGGTGTTAACATAGACCCAAAAATCAACTTCTAATACCATCTACAATTTTCACTTTCAAGGTGTAAAATTGGAAGTACGTTCAAGTTGATCACTCTCTTTGAGACGAATACTAGTCATTTTTGCAGCTATTGGAACATATTGAAATTAAATAAATCAACTAAAAAAAGAATAGAACAACAACCTAACACAGGTTTGGATCAACAACACCCTAATAACTAGTGTAATTAGGGTACCTACAACCATTGATAGGTCCAAGATACTTAAAATCATTGATGTAAGTGTACTAAAATCTTTTGGTAACTCCCTCATAGGTAATTTGGTACATTCCAATCATCGATGTGGAAGATATCAGTTGTTGTGTTTTGATATCATGTTAAACTATGGTCTATGGATTGCAATATTGCAGGATATGCACAAAATGGATTTGTTGAAAAGTCTTTAGAAAATTTCAAGCAAATGCAATTGGAAGGTGTAAAGCCAGATTGTACAACCTTTACCAGCATACTCCCTGACTGTAATAAAACTCATCAAATGGTTTATTCTTAGCATCATAAAATTGAAAACAGATGATTGACCAGCACAAAGTGAATGATTAACATTTCACTTGGAAATTGGAATTGTTGTGCTGCTTTCACAATAGAGCAACATGTGATAAGGGGTTCTCCTCATAAAAGCTTTGAACTCATCCATTCATGAAAGAATCTCAACGCATTTCCCGCAAATCACTAGAAAAGATACATGGTGAATCCTTACCATAAATCATGGTTTTTTTGTTTTAGTAATGGACCATTTTTTTCTCAAGGCCACACCATTTTTTTGGAGACTGTAAGGAGTTGTGGATTCCTCTTGGCCAATTGAGAGTATGCTCCCATTTGAATTGAGACTAACCACCAGATTTTACAATATCAAATGGACCACCACCTTTGTTCTCTCTAGGAGAGGAGACCAAGGAGCATTTTCTTAGTGTCATGTCTACCATGAAATCCATGGGAGGCACCAATTATTATATCATAGTTACCAAACTCAAACTTAACATAGACATTGGGCTCAACCTCAAACTCAACATGGAAACTCAACACTAACTCAAAAATTTGAAAAACTCATGATATATAGAGATTTTTTAAGGTACATATTTTCCTATGCATTCCTCCCAAAATCAATTTTAAAAATTATAAAAACCTAATCAATTGCAAGCTAATTTGAGTACAAAATGCCTGAAAGAGATGTCATCTCATGGAATACGATGATTGTGGGATATGCACAAAGTCATCTTATGGAATACGATGATTGTGGGATATGCGCAAAATGGATTTGTTGAAAAGGCTTTAGAAACTTTCAAGAAAATGTGATTAGCAAGTGTGAAGCCAAATTCCATGACCTATGCCAGCATCCTCCCTTCCTGTGCCAAAATGGGAGCTTTGGAGCAAGGTTTGAACATCCATCAAAGCATAATAGATGGGGGATTTCTATCAACTATTATGGTTGGAAATGCTTTGTTAGACATGTATGCAAAATGTGGAAACGTACACAAGGCACGTGAACTCTTTGATGGAATGCCTCAAAGAGATGTCATCTCGTGGAATGCAATAATTGAAGGATATGCACAAAATGGATTTGTTGAAAAGGCTTTAGAAACTTTCAAGCAAATGCAATTGGTAGGTGTAAAGCCAGATTCCACAACCTTTTCCAGAATAGGAGATCATTGGAGAGAATGATAAACATTGGCAGGACTCAATGCATTGTCCCCCCAATGCTTCGATAGTATTTAGGTGCAAAATTCATCAGGAAGAGAATTTAATATCGGTGGGAGTTGGCTCAATGTCTCCCCAATACAATGATATGCATCAATCTCCATCAGGGAAACTATGATTTGTCAATGGGAGTCATTGGTAAGTTCCTCCAATGAGGCGAAAGGATAAGTCACAATGGAAAGGTAAAAATCTATCGGCTAAAGAAACACCTATCAGTGGAATAGAGGAGCCAGTCCCACCGATAGCCCGAAAAGAATGAAAAGAGTAAAGCAGTGGAAAGAGAAGCATTGGGGAGACTCTCTAATATCAGTGGGAGTAATGTTGAAGTCTCACTGATTTCCCGAAAACACGTGAATCGGAGAAAACTTCACATCTGACTGCAATTATTGCTAAATATGCACAAAATGGATTTGTTGAAAATGCTTTAGAAACTTTCAAGCAAATGCAATTGGCAGGTATAAAGCCAAATTCCACAACCTTTGCCAGCATCTTTCCTTCCTGTGCCAAAATGGGGGATTTGGAATAGGGTATGAACATCCATCAAAGCATAAATAATAGAGGAATTTTGTCAGATGTTGTAGTTGCAAATTCCCTAGTAGACATGTATGCAAAATGTGGAAGCATAGACAAGGCATGTGAATTGTTTGACAGAATGCCTAAAAGAGATGCCATCTCATGGAATACGATGATTGCGAGATATGCACAAAATGGATTTGTTGAAAAGGCTTTAGAAACTTTCAAGCAAATTCAATTAGCAGGTGTGAATCCAAATTCCACAGCCTATGCCAACATCCTCCCTGCCTGTACCAAAATGGGAGCTTTGGAGCAGGGTATGAACATCCATCAAAGCATAATAGATGGGGGATTTTTGTCAGATATTATGGTTGGAAATGCTCTATTAGACATGTATGAAAAATGTGGAAATGTACACAAGGCATGTGAACTCTTTGATGGAATGCCTCAAAGAGATGTCATCTCATGGAATGCAATAATTACAGGATATGCACAAAATGGATTTTGCAAGGATGCTCTCAAAATATTTGAATTAATGAAGCACTCTAAAACATATCCTAGCATTGTAATATTTGTTTCTATTCTTTGTGCATGCAACCATGGAGGTTTAGTGGATGAGGGTTGTACATACTTCAACCACATGAGTAAGCAATATTGCATTACACCTACAGTTGATCAGCAGTATTGCAGATTCCAAGTAGATAAACCTTCATTCTTTACCATCTAGCAGCCTAGCAAAGGCTATTTAGTAGTAGTACATGGGCATGCTTCCCCTTTATTCCCTAGTAATCATGTAAAGGAAGGTCATAGGTAGTGAGTTAAGAATTAAGATGGATCTTTCTCCATCATAAATGAAATACAGAGATCCAAATACATAGCTTTTTTTAAAAGTTAAAATTAAATGAAGATGGATTTGAACATGGACTTTTTGTAAAAAAGAAACAATTGGTTTGACATGTTTAGATACCCTTCCTGAAAACTCTCTACCATCTAATAAAATAACTATTGTTGAAAGGAAAGCTCATTAAGAATCAATTATATGAAAAATGTCCATTTTCCAAACATATTCAAGATAAGGAAAGATGGTTACAAATTAATAAAGGGTAATCCAAGTAATGAAATTAATAGCATTCTGGAGGGCTTGAACATCACTACTTTTAAAAGAGAGCTGGGAGTTGAAAGTCATGAAAAATTTGATCAGGTACCTCTTAAACATAACTGTATAGTTGTGGGAAAAAAGAGATTATATTGATGTCCATAGATAACCAAAAGTAGGTCAGCAAAATTTGAGAAGTACATTCAATCACAATAGAGAAGTTCTAAGGTAAAAGGATACAAGGTTTTGAAAATTAATTAAATGCTAAGGTTATAAATAAGTGTAAATATAAGAGGAGGGGAATAGTTCTTGATATTCAAAGCATAAGAACTAAGTACAAATAGCTTTGTAAGAGAAGGATCCCTTGGTGCAACAAGGAACTCTTGAATAGGAGAGTAGGAAATAACAATGAGAAACCAATAATGTTACATTCTTCTAGCAAGGCTAAAGCCTCAAGGATAGTTGACATTATTGTAATGCCCCGTCTTAATAACCTAAGAATGTTGCAATTGTATATAATAGTGGAATAAAAAAAATAAAAAATTAAAGTTTAATTATTAAGTTAATTAGTTGCATACATTTTTTAAGCTAAGTGACGTTACACTACTTTGAGTTTCCATAAGTGACTTAAGTATTTCGCATTGCACATATTAATTTATAACATAAAGATAAACATTGCATAACATTAAATTTCATTCAACATAATATAAGGTACAAACATGTTTTCCATACATTTCATTAGATAGAATATTCAATACTCATTCATCTGATGAGATAGATCAATAATAGTTACATTTACAATTACATTGTTCACCTCATATACAATTGAGGGATGTTTTCAAATACAAGATTTACAATATACAATGATGAAATTCACATAAATTTCCAAGTGCGAGCTCTCCATCCATGAAGCTCTCGATGCCCTGAATAAACTGGGGACCCAACGGAGTAAGGTGCACGTTCCACCCAACCATGTGATACCCGTAGGTCCACCCCCCGTGCTAGGAGATAGTAATATGGTTACCTAGACATAATCTACTAACCCTAGACACTAGTACACAACTAACAATTGGTTACATTGCTTCCAGATTTAGACAATTGATTGTTTCACATACTCAAGGTTAACTGTTACTTTAGGTGGAGTGTCATCACAACGTTGCAAAGGTTACCCTGGTGTTTCTTCCTAGGTTCCGGCCCCCAATCCTTGGGTTACCCTGGAAACCTCTTACGAAACCCGGCACCTAATGCATACTATTGTGGAATCGAATGTCTCTTGAAGCAACAAGACATCGATTTTCCATTCCAGGCCTTCTCATCTTATTCTCATGACTGAAATAGCTCATGAGTCATAAGAGAGGCATAAGCATCTTGTTAAGAGTTTTTATTTCTAACTACAATGTTCTTTAATTTTCACTGACTAACTCTTTGTAAGTTACCCTGACACCACTTTGTGTGTCGGCCCTTACAAAAAGCCACTCCCCTAAACATAACAAGGTATCTAAGTTTTCCTAACTAGGGTTTACATGGTGCATAAAGTTTATCACATATTAACATTTGACCCACAACGATTTCAAAACACCATATTTAACACATGCACAACCCAAGTTAACTCAAGAAATACATTTGATCATTAATTCACCCTTTCTACACAATTCTTTCTGGAAGACTTACACAACTATAACTTTCCCAATTTGCCCCAAAAGAACCCAAATAAAAGAAAATCAAGAAAATATTGTTTATTGTTCGGATATACTAAATCCATTCAAATATAATAGGATAACCAAACAAATCACCTAAAATTAAATTTGATTTCATTCAAAATGAAAAAGAAATCTATACTTTACTTAATAACATATCCACATATTAAACGGGTACTTTTAAAACAAATCTCATAACTAACTAAACAATTTTTAAATGTAAATATTTTGACAAAATGAGTTGATTATGAAAATATCACCTTATAAATCAAATTCTAATTTAAACTCTTATCAAATTTAAAATTAATAATTTAATCACTTAAATATTCATAAAAATATAATACATTATAATAATAATATATATATATATTATTTATAGCATATTATAAATATACTATTTATATAATATATAATTATATATATCATAAGTATTATAAATCTCTAAATTTAACATCATACAAATTTTATTACAAAATAACAAACATTTCGAAATAGGGATTTTAGTAAAGAGACGTAACCCTAAGATTGTAGGGCCGTCGGCCGCCATTGCTGAGCTCCCTTTGGGGTTCGGCTGTGCAGGCCGCGCCGGCACTGCCTTCGAAGGCAGTGCTGAGCGCTGCCCTCACAGCTGGCTCCCTTAGGGGTCGGTCGTGGGGGTAGCACCCCCACTGCGGCTGCAATGCGATTTATTGTTTAATACCAAATGCATTCTCTGCGTTTTTTATTTAAATATTTCCAACAGAATTTTCAATTCCGATTTTCTAAAAGAAAACAAATTCCGAAAATACAAATTTCTGTGCGCCGTCATAAATAAAAAATCCGCGTACGGATTTCGGAGTTTAATAAATAAATATCATATAAAAAAAATTTATAAAATGTATGTATATATATATATATACTTACAGATTCTTCTTCTTTTTTAATAGCAAATAAAATACTGTAACTATGAAGATACCTTCTACAGAAAACAAATTTTTCTTTTACAGAACCAACTAAATAATTTATCTATTTTAAACAAGTATTCCTCAAGAATTATCAATTTAAAAGAAACACAGCAGATCCACAAAATAAAATAAAAGAATACCAAAATTATTTCATTTCTACAAATATCCATATCAAAACCTTGACAGGTAATTTTCATACGAAACTTTACAAGAACTTTCCTTTTTGTTTTGAAAAATTTCCATCTGTATAATTAAACTTTAACAAAATTCTCGAGAAAGATTCAGGAAACACAAAACAAATCTTTTCTCTAACTTTTAAAGAAAAAAAACAAACTAAACAAGAAAAGTACCTGTAATATGAAAGCTTCCTGTAGGGTGTAACCTCTTGCCTGTAACGTACAATTTCCAAAAGCTTCTCCAAAGGAAATCCCAAATCCAAAAGAGCTTAACTAACCACCAAGATCCTCCAAGGAATCTTCCACAAATATACAGTATTACGAAATTAACTTAATCCAAAAAAATTTTGCACAGGCTGAGATATTTTTCCCGTGAGGAAATTGAACAACCTCTGTGTTTTTCTCGAGATCCAAAATATCCTCCTTAACAAATTTCCTCAACAATATTCAATTAAAGCACTAGCACACATGTCGAGAAGTGGTTGCAAAATATCTTCTTCCACCACTTCTCGGCAATTTTGCCTTTCAAATTTGCATGTAATTAATTATTTTATTTTAAATTTAAAAATCAATTTTCAATTGCATGCATTTTTTTAAATTTAAATTTACAATTCAAATGCCTTTTCCTCAATAATATATATAATTTTCAAATAAACTATTTACACACTTAATAATTTAATTTAATTAATTAAGTTTAATCTTTTATGATCAAACCATTTAACCAAACAAGCTAATTAATTAATTAAATAATCAAGTAACTAATCTCTTCCACATTAAAATATTAATTTAAATAACAATAATTTAAAACACAATAAACTAACATTAATATTAACCAAATTTACCTTCAAACAATTTATCCAAACAGAAGATTACAAAACAATCCTATGACTCTGAACTAATACAGACGATGTACTAAGACCAGGATTATAGATTAGACTAGGGTGAACCAAACTACTATCTCCCAATCAACGTATCCGTTGAGTCTTGACACGCTCAGACCTGAGTACCCAGGTGGAGTCGGTGTCATGTACCTGCTATTCCTGCAACCAAACAATAACATGCATATATATATATAAATCATTGTACAGGCACACTGTGCGAAGAAAATCATGGATATCACAGGGCACTCGCAAGCGAGTGATGCGATTCCGTTCTCCACACCAATACACGTCACATCAGACTGACGAAATAAATAGTTGTTAGTCCATCAAAACATGTACATAGCAATAAACAACTGAAAGTAAACATCTACGCTATCTCAAAGCATGTCTAAAATCAGTAATCACCAAACAATGTATCATCATGTCACAAAATAAATCCACTGTCGCTCAAAACCAGCGATCAAATATCCAAACAAAGTATCATAGCCTAACAGTGTGAAAACATAACAGTAGAAAACATATGCATAAACAGAGGGGTACTACAATTATACTCACTGAATGCAAAAAGGCCAACACAGGATCTAAGAATTATCATTGGGAATGTCTGGGGCTGATGGCTCCATATTGTACAATTCTAGGAGGAAACTAGGCACTTACCCTATAATCTCTTCTAACCCCTGCAACTGATGAAACTCTGGTGGTAGAGAAAAAACCACTAATGCTTGTTTGCATCTCTGACCTAGTTGCAAACAAGAGGGAAGACCTAAACATTGAAACAAAGTAGGTTGATTCCACTTAGTTTGAAACTGAGTGGGATCAAATGCTTCTGTAGAAATATGGAAACACAAGCATCAACCCACCAATCTCTCCCTATTTGTGAATGAATCTGTTGTATCCAACAAACACTTACAATGTCTACTATTTTTAGTGGTTAAAAAATTAAGCACTCTGAGCAATTTTGTCGGTCCACTATAAGACCTTTGTCTAAGAATGGAGACCTCCTAAAGAAAAATTTCAAGTTGCTCTGATCAGGGCACTAAAAGAAGTGGATAAAGAACCACTTAATTTTTTTTGTATAGATATTGGTTTCTTCCCTTTATCTACCCCTAGATAGGACAACTTAATATACTCTTCAAAGCCATAAACTAGTACATGTTTTTTGTGTAGGAGACAGATCACATCCAAAAACATGGAAAATCTATGCAAAGTAGGAGAAATTGGCTTGGAAAATGAAGGCAGCAGGGTATAAAGAATCATTTATCTGCCACCATAGTGAAAAGTTAGCAATTGGATTTGGTTTGTTAAACATGGACCCTAGTACAACTATTAGAGTTGTTAAGAACCTTCAAGTATGTTCTAATTTCCACACTGCATCTAAATTCATCTCCAAGATTGTTGCAAGAGAAATTGTTTTGAGAGATGTGAGCCATTTCCATCATTTTAAATAGGGACAACTTTGGACGAACTGGAATAATATTATATTTGAGGGTAGAACACTATTGTCCTAACATTACTACATGGGGGAACTCCCCTCATAGCTCCACCGATAGACCAATAAGGTGGGGGCGGTCAGTTCCATTTTCTATAATGTGGTAAGAGTCATACAAGTAACGCTATGTCAGGATGGGGAACTCTTCTTGGAGGTTCTAAACAATTTGCCTCTTTTTTATAAGACTGTGTTGGCAGTGCCACATGGATCATAGTTGTTTGGTGGGATTCCAAACCTAGACAATGAGGTGCAGTTGTGGAAATCTCATAGAGAGAAGATACAAGCTACCATGATGATTTTTTTGAGCGAATTTATATCAGAGTCTTGCTTAGCATGGCTTAAGACATGTGCAGATGATATCTCTCTGTAGATAGGCTTGGTGGGAAGTATGTGCTTGATCTTGTGAAAAGTGGCAAGGAACTTACAGAGAATGATACATTGATTAGAGAAACATTAGAAAGTCTGGATGCATTTGAAGGGATCTTGGAGTGGCTAAAAATAGTTTTTGGTTCAACTATTGAGTTTACATGGCAATGCGTGTGTGAGATTGTTTTGAAGCACTCAAAGAGTCTATGGTATGAACTTTTTGAAAGCCTATTTGTTAGTAGGATGAAACAAATAATAGTTGATGGATTTGCAGATCTACGTGAGAGAGTTAAGGTTGGTAAACTCCTTGAAGCCATAGTTACATCTTTGGAAAGTTACAAATATGTTGAAACCCATTTGCACAAATTAACTACTAGTGAGGGTTGGCTTGTCAAGAGAGGGGACCTAAAAAGTGTCAATTTACCTAGGTTAAGTTTTAGATTTATGATGACAAATGATGAAGACTAGTTTGGTCATCTTAACACTTATTTTGGAACTGAGGTTAGTCAAATAAAAGATACCATAGATGAGGGGTCCAATAATATTCTAGAATACCTCCTAAGTTTTCTTCATGCACATAAATCTCCTTCAAGGATAAATGATTTAGCACCTTATTTGCAAGAGCAATGCTTCCATTTTATCTCAACATTGATTGTTGATATTGAAGAACATCTTGCACATCTTTTAGAAGCTCTCTATCAACAAATGAAAAATGAACAAGGATACACTAGAACCGACAGTTATAGTGGAAAGGGAACTTTTCTTAGGAAGGATTTTAGTTGCTCTTAGGTAGAAATTGGTGTTTCTAAATAATATTACCAATTTGACAAAGAGGGAATTGTTGGATCCATGTAGAGAGGATACAACATTGAACAACTAGTAGCATATAACCAGTGAAATGAATAAAGTTAGAACATAAGAGACTGCTCAGGCCAAAGGTATAGAATCATAACTGCATACTTCACACTTTTCACTATCTATTCTTGCACTCTTTTGGGTCACTCAGTCATTATTATGTCTCATTTTTCCCATTTCTAGTCCCAAAACTCATCACAGGTGTGCCAAGTCACTCAACCTAAAATCCCTTCTACTGTAAAACTTTGTTCCCATCTTTCAAATGGCTCTAACCTGAGGGCATGTGCTAGTGTCTAGTTCAAATTTAAATTCAAATTCCCTCCAAACCCATGAATGCTCACCCTAGTGAGTTTTCTAACAGTTGGTCACTTTACAAAAGAAAACTTAGCACTCATTTGGAACCCTAATTTCTCTCTCTAACATCTTGATCCTCCTCGTATTCTTCTACTCCCTAAAAATCTTCATTTTTCCTTTTTTTTGAAGAAAATGCACCCTTTTATGCTCTGAAAGGTTCTTGGTGGAGCACATGATGTTTTTAAAGCATGGATAGACATTTTAGAAGCAATTTTAGAGCTTATCAATCAGAATCAATATATGATTAGATAGACTCTTGATTCATTACAAAAAAGTAATGAGACATTCTTGCTTTATTATTCAAATATTACCATGAAGGAAATACAGTTGATCAAGAAGAATACACACCCGATTGAAGATCTATCATTTGAATAAGCATGAATATTATGTTTACACTAGCTATATCAAATGGGTATTCCCACACAGATCTATCACCTACCTACTTTTGAAGCGGACGCTGAAATGATCTCTGCAAAAAATGTTTGTAGAGAATTTCATTTCATGCTTGAGAATTTCAATGAAAAATTATTATACCTTCATTGTTACATATACTATTCAGCGTACAAGAGACACTAATGGTTAGAGCTAAAAAGTGAAAACTATAAAATGTGCAATTAAACTTAGAATCATGAACCATTAAGTTAAAACTTGAAACCATAAACCATGCACTTAAAACTCATGACCATTTAACTGTGCAATTAAAATAAAAGATCATAATGAGAACTACAATTTTGGATGAGAACCAAAGTTTTTAAGACTAAACATATCAACAACAAGAGCCCTATATGTGTGTGTATTCCATATCTTTATAAGTTTGAGACACATCACATTAACATATGCAGGATTCAATGTTCTCAAATCACTTTGAGAGAATCCAAAACCAAAACCTCTAAGGCAAGAATAGAAAAATTGAAAGTTATAGCTCTCAAGTATAAGAAAAAACTCTAACCATTTTTCTCATCAGCATCATTGACAGCACAACACAACTTGTGCAAAATCTTGAGGTAAGTCACTTGCCATGATTTCAATGAATTTTTTTTGGAAATTTGTACACGGCCAGATCACTTTTAGTTTTCATTGTGTTTTATTTCATTCTAAAACAGGTATGTTGTTATCTGGTAAATGAAGGCATTGGTTCTGTGGTTTTATCTATGGATGTTTTCATATATAAAACTATTGTTATTCAAAGTGTTAGACCCTTCTTTGTTTCTCCACATGGAGATATTTTGAACTGTGAAATGATCATTTGGTGGTTTAATTTTTTTGTTTTTTTTTTGTTTTCCTTTCCCATGAGGTTATTTTTGTGACAATTTTCTTGACATAATTATTTAGTATTGAATGTATAGCAGCTACTGCTAAAGTTGTAAATGCAATGGTTGTCAGAGCTGTTTTCATATAGAGTGAATAGTAGATATTAGATCATCTTCATATGTTAAACTTAATACATTCTTCTTTACAAACCTTATACATTGTACAGTACATGTTTCTCCATAGTTTTGTGTCATTATATTGGCTCTTGTACTTCAAAGACCAAATGTTACAAGGCAAGGGATTGGCATGTCACAAACAACTAAAGTTTTAAAAGATTGTATTCATAAGTGACAAACAACTTGGTTTTCCAAATGGATACATCCTCTCACATGTGATGAATAAGTGACAAACATCTTGGTTTTCCAAATGGATACATCCTCTCACATGGTTGGTTAGGACTAAGTGGTCCAATTTGGTATCAATATACTTTTTGACATTATTATATTCTTTTTTGAAACCACGTGTCTGTTACTTCAAAAAAATATGGGTGCTACATATGAGAGATCATCTTCCCACAAATAAAGAGAGCTAGCATCCCTGTATTACATCAATTTGCAATAATTCAACATCCTCTAATTGCAATGGGTGTTGAGTGGACCATTCACTATGAGAGCTAGGTTCTTATGAACCACTACTCATGAAACATGGGTCAATGAGTTTGACTCGTAAAGCTACACGGTTGAATACTGTTGAATCCTGATAGCAATATCACTATGGAAAATGCCTCCTTATCAATCAAACTGTAGGCATACATGTAGGAATACAAGTTACAGTATTGTAAATCCAACGGCATCCCAACTAGAAAAGCATTGCATAAAAAGTAGTAACCCTACGAGTTGTAAGGGTTGCAGAACTGTCACCAACCCTCACTGCATAATCTAAAAGAATAAGAAGTTACATACTTTAAGGATAGTGGAATTAAAAGTCAATTGCAACTAATGAAGCAACGAGATATACACGTACGTACATATATATATATATATAATATTTCCTATCAAACATATTGTATAGGACAGTGTACATGCACTCAACCTCTTTGAAGTGAATTTGCACCATACACCATTTTGAAGGAATTTTTTGATTAGCCAATAAGGCTACATTTAGTAGCACCTTTCACCCGGAAAGTTGTCTAACACCACACAAGACAACTTCCAGAAATTTGAAACATTCCTCGCCTCACATCTAAAAAAAAAAATTCAACTCGCAACCAATATTTTTATTTAAAAGGCTACAAAAATCTTATCCCAAGCTCAAGAATTTAGTAGCTCTAAGCCCCTATATTTTTAGACCTACATTTCATTTATTATGAATAGATTGAAGCAGCAGCTATATGGAGACTCGTTTTGGTTCATCTCATTTTTTCTTAAATTCTACTTTACAGTGTTTCGTAATATTTTTTCCTGCAAACTCTAACCATTTTTCTCATCGGCATCATTGACAACACAACACAACTTGTGCAAAATATTGAGGTAAGTCACTTTCCATGATTTCAATGAATTGTTTTTGGAAATCTGTACACGGCCATATCACTTTTAGTTTTTGTTGTGTTTTATTTCATTCTAAAATAGGTATGTTGTTATCTAGTAAATGAAGGCATTGGTTCTGTGGTTTTATTTGTGGATGTTTTCATATATAAAATTATTATAATACAAAGTGTTAGACCCTTGTTTGTTTCTCCACATGGAGATATTTTGAACTCTGAAATGATCATTTGGTGGTTTAAATTTTTTGTTTATTTTGTTTTCCTTGCCCTTGAGGTTATTTTGTGACAATTTTCCTGACAGAATTATTTAGTATTGAATGTATAGCAACTACTTTCGAAGCTATAAATGCAATGGTTTTCAGAGATATTTTCATATAGAGGGAACAATAGATATCAGATCATCTTCATATGTTAAAATTAATACATTCTTCTTTACAAACCTTATACATTGTACAGTACATGTTTCTCCATAGTTTTGAGCAATTATATTGGCTCTTGTACTTCAAAGACCAAATGCTACAAGGAAAGGGATTGGCATGACACCAATGACTAAAGTTTTAAAAGATTGTACTCATAAGTGACAAACAGTTTGGTTTTCCAAATGGATACATCCTCTCACATGTGATGAATAAGTGGCAAACATCTTGGTTTTCCAAATGGATACATCCTCTCACATGGCTGGTTAGGACTGAGTGGTCCAATTTGGTAACAATATACTTTTTGATATTATTATATTCTTTTCTGAAACTGCGTGTCTGTTACTTCAAAAAAATAGGGGTGCTACATATGAGAGATCATCTTCCCATAGACAAAGAGAGCTAGCATCCTTGCATTACATCAATTTGCAATAATTCAACATCCTCTAATTGCAATGGGTGTTGAGTGGACCATTCATTATGAGAGTTGGGTTCTTGTGAACTACTACTCATGAAACATGGGTCAATGAGTTTGACTCATAAAACTATACGGTTGAATACATTTGAATACGTTTAAATTTGAATACAAATTTGTATATTTGAGTGCACACCTATCTTAAGGAAAAGTGCATATCACTTTTTTCATGTATAGAGGTGTGCATGTGAAACAAAGAAAAAATATTTTAGTTCATCAAAAGGGTGTCTTTCCATTTATAGGGGCATATCTCTTTATATGAGAAATTCAAAGCATAAAATTCCTTGCGAAGTGCACAATCAACAAAGGCATTTTTTCACTTCAAACAAGCAGCATATTCCATTCATAGGAACATGCTAATATGAAGAGAAAGTTGTTATAAGACAAAGTTCCAAATTGTTATTATAAGGTGCATGTCTGATCAAGCGGGATAGGTGTTTCAAATCATCAAACACTTTACCCATTTATCACTAGTAGAATTTGGAAAATAAATGACTAATTTGGTCATTTATAAGTGATTATTTTGGTCATCAGGTATAATCACAACTAAATGACTAATATCAGACAAATAAAAATGACTAAATAAATGTTCTCATTATTAAAATCTTGGCCATAATTTCCATTTTAATAAACATACTCTAAAACCTTCGTCAAGACCTTATTTTCAATCGTAGCCCGCCATAATTAATAATAAAATATTACAAATAAAATTACTGATAAATATTTTGTTTTGTGGTGTCATCATATGAACACCAAAGTTTCCTCTAAATTGACGAAAAACCACCAAATTAAAAAAATTTAAAAAAAACCATAAGAGAACCTAAAAAACTAAAACCCAAAAACCTTGAAAAACAAAAAAATAAGCAAAAGGAAGAGAAAAAACACAAGATAAGAATAAGCAACCAAATAATCTAAGAGGAAAAAGGACCATTTTTTTTTATAAGAATAATTTTCATTTTAATAAACATACTCTAAAACCTTCGTGAAGACCTTATTTTCAATGTAGCCCGCCAAAATGGAGTAGTGAGTCAAAACCTTATTTTCAAGGTAGCCCGCCAAAATGAAGAAGTAAAGCGCGACGCCTGATTTTGGATTGCAACCTCTGCACATTTTTCTACATCGGACACGATTTGTGCAGAATCTTGTGGTAAGTCACTTTCCATGGTTTTAGTTAATTTTACTTTTCAAATCTGTACGCGGTTGGGCCATATGATCCATTCTTTTTAATAATTTTACTAGCTGCTTGTTGACTAATAGTGATTATGTTCCTTTTTAGGCTAATTATGGGAAAGCATATCCATCTTGTGTTGCAAAAGTTAAGGATTTATATAGAGAACTTGGAATCGAGGTCTGATTATTCTTTTCTTTTACATTATGAGATGTTAAAAGTGATCTTTTCTTTTCAAATTTTCCACTATTGAATTGCATAGTTCATAAGAGAACTTAATTTTATCTATAAAAATGATATTAAGGGACATGTAGATTGAGTTGTCTATAAAAAATTTAGAATTTGAACTCTTAAAATTAGCTTCCACTTTCTGAGGGGGCATGCAAATCACTTTTTAAGTTGAGTGTAAAAAATAGAGTAGCACGTAAAGAAAAAGGATGAACAATAATAAAATGAAAAGTGGCTCTTTTATCAACCATATAGAGTACAATGAAAGGAGTGCAGGGATGGTAGGCGTTTAACGTTTACAGTGCAGTGGAACAGTAGTTCAGTTGTACAGTAGATGTCATCCTACTTTGTTTGAGAACTCTTACTGAATTCCCAAAAGTAGGAGTTCCCAAATGGCACCAATAGATATTATAAATAGAAAACAAACAACAATATTTTCATATAAAAACAACAAGAGTTGATTCATAGGCCCTATGAAAATCTCTAACTTTTTGGCTCCCCTTTGATACTTTTTTGCATACTTACAGACTACATCTCCATGATTAATATAGACTGGAAGGGTTGAAAGGGCACATGTTAGTTTTTTCCATTTATTAGGTAATAAAGAGTTTGAAGTGACATAAAGAATCAAATGTACCTCTTTACTCTAGATGCTTTATTCTCATTTGGTTATTAATATATCCAGATATAAACCATGATGACTTAAATCAGAACTAGAATAAATCTCATGAAAACTACAAGAAGTGATCAGTGATTAGATGAATCATGGAAATGAAACCAACTCCATAAGCCACAACAAACAAAATATTCAATGCAAATGAGAATATAGGCCTTCAAAGGAGTTTCCATGGATAAAGAATCATCCTCCCTTAGATATCTTGTGAGAATGCCTGAAAGCTCTTCAGTTATCCATAATATCCACATGCTATGAGCTCTGATACAAAGATTATGCATAATTCTTCTCAGTTTATTCAATTTGGTGCTATTATTTTTATCCTATGATTCAGGCTTCAAACCAACCCCTCTCATTAGTATTTGTCTTCCAGAACTGTCTAGACAAGGGTAATCAAAATTAGTACTGGAATATTTGAAAGTTGAATATCCTTTCCCTTAAAGCGAAGCTTTGTTCTAAACAAACCAGAGCTGAGACAAGCCAAGAAATAGTGGAAGGGAAGTTGAATGAAAATTGAGAGAAACTAAAAGCCTTCCTAAGAAAAGTTCCCTTTCCACTATAATTTTCGGTTCTAGTGTCTCCTTGTTCATTTTTTTTGGCATCTCCTCATTTTTCATTTCTTGATAGAGAGCTTCTAAAAGATGTGAAAAGTGTTCTACAATCTCAGCAATCAATGTTGAGATAAAATGGAAGTATTGCTATTGCAAATAAGGTGCTAAATCATTTATCCTTGAAGGAGATTTATGTGCATGAATAAAACTTAGGAAGTCTTCCAGAATATTCTTGGACCCCTCATCTATGGTATCTTTTATTTGACTAACCTCAATTCCAAAATAAGCGTTAAGGTGACCAAACCAGTCTTCATCATTTGTCATCATAAATCTAAAACTCAACCTAGGTAAATTGACACTTTTTATGTCCCCTCTCTTGACAAGCCAACCCTCACTAGTAGTTAATTTGTAAAGTGGATTAAAGGAGGAAGGCCTCATAGAGACCCCCCAAGGACAACTTCCTTCACCCTAAGCATGGAGCGCAACTGAAGATAGCGCGGTGATGCCAAAGGTTTAGTGAAGATGTTTGCAACCTACTCTTCTGTAGGAATGTACTCCAAGATGAGAGAACCATCCTAAATCAACTGCCTGATGAAGTGCATGTGGATCTCAATGTGCTTAGTCTGTTGATGCTCCACTGGGTTGCGAGAAATGTGAATGGCACTCTAATTGTCACACCAAAGAATAGTGGGACTATCAGGAGGAAACCCAAACTATGACATCAACTATCAAAGCCATAAAATCTCCTGACTAGCTAACACTGCTGCTTCGTACTCAGCCTCTGTAGGTGATAACACAATAGTAGACTGCTTCTTGCAAGACCATGTGATAGGACCAGAACCAAGGCAAAAAACAAAGCCAGAAGTAGACTTTTGATCATTGACATCACCAGCCCAATCTGAGTCAATGAAGCCAACAATGTGAGGGGATCCTGAAGTGTAATGAATGCCATAATGAGTGGTTCCCCAAGTGTACCTCAAGATATGTTTGGTTTCTTTCCAATGGCTCTAATGAGGATCATGGGAGAACTGAAAAACAAGGCCAACTACAAAGGAAAGATCAGGACAGGAATGTGTCAGGTACAACAAACTGCCAACCAACTGCTTGTATAAAGTGGAATCTATTGAAGGAGTAGTACAAGTGGAAAACAAAACAACACCGAACTAAAATGGTGTGGGGGAAGGCTTGCAATCAAGCATGCCAAATCACTGAAGCATATCAAGAGCATACTTCTGCTGAAATACGGAAATCCCATCTGAAGACTGAATAACCTGTAGACCCAAAAAAAATGCAAAAGACCAAGATTTGTCATCTCAAACTGCTCCATCAAAGCTCTCTAAACACTCTAAATCATGGAGGATGAGCTACCTATAAGAATGAGATCATCAACATATAGCACAAGAATCAAAATATCACACTCCTGACATTGAATGTACACTGTGTGATCAGAATGATAGCATGTGAAGTGAGAGGAAAGTAAGAAAGATTCCATCTTCTCATACCAAGACTGAGGTGCTTGTTTGAGGCTACTCCATATAGATCTCCTCATGTAGATCTCCATTCAAGAAAGCACTCTTCACATCCATCTAAAATACTTTCCATCCCTGTGAAGTTGCAAGGGAAATTACAAAGTGAATAGAATTCATCTTGGCAACAGGAGCAAAGGTCTCAGAGTAGTCAATACCCTCTACCTGAGAAAACCCCTTCGCAACAAGATGTGCCTTATACTTATCAATCAAACCATCTGCAGCATACTTGGTATAGTACACCCACTTGCACCGAACCAACTTTCTTCCCTTAGGAAGAGGACAAAGATCCCAAGTATGATTCATCATCAAAGAAGAATACTCCTCATCCATGGCCCTATCCCACTCAAGGTGACCTATTGCCTCTGAAAACTTCTGAGGATAATCCAAAATGGCATGACTCAAAATACTAGAACTAGATGTTTGAGCATGAGTACGACGAGTATCTGAAGGATCGGCTACCAAAGAACCAGCTACCTCAACAATAACACAGGCCCACCTAGGAAAATGTTGAGTGGCTGGTAGTGGTGGAGATGGCGGATCATCATTTGCATCATCCTCAAGAGATAAGTAATCCTCAAGAGATGAAGAGTGAGGAATAGGCAGTGAGGGAGAAGCTGGTGATGGATAATTCAGTAGAGGAAAGCGCTCATCAAACTAGACATCTCGCCGAAACAAGACCTCTCTGGAATCAGGATCAAACAACCTGTATGCCTTAACATCCTCATAGTAGCCAAAAATATGAGTGGTCATCTCTTCCTCTCCATGGATTTTCGCTGAGCATCAGGAATAAATGCCCAAGCCTCACTACCAAAAACTCAAAATGTAGAAACATCAGGCTTGACATGATTCCAAGCCTCCTCGGGAGTCATATGTCACAATGCCTTATGAGGCATCTGATTCTAAATATAATTGGCACAATTGAATGCCTCATCCCAAAATGAAGAACTCATAGCTCGAGACTATATCATACAATTTTCCATCTCTCATAAGGTTTTGTTCTTTCTCTGAGCAACACCATTCTGCTAAGGGGTGTAAGGTACTGTCAAGTGATGTTGCAAACCATACTCAGTGCAAAAATCCCTAAAAACCTGATTAACATACTCCCCCCCATTATCTATGTGTATCCTCCTGATAGAAAGTCCAGATTGCTTCTCCACAAATGTCTTAAAGATCTTGAATGAATCAAAGACATCATACTTATACTTAAGAAAGTACACCGATGTGCATCTGGAGAAGTCATCAATAAAAGTGAGCACATATCAGGCCCCTGAGAAAGGAGTGGAAAAGGACATAAGGTCACTATGGACCAACTCCAAGGGTGGCTTAGCACATGTGGCTGTACCCATAGGAAAAGAATCCCAGTGATTTTTCCAAGTGCACAACCATGAGAAACACCATCAGTACAAGAAATATTAGGGAGCCCAATCACTAGTGCCTAAGTACTCATCTGTTGTAGATATTCATAATTGACATGGCCAAAATTCTCATGCCAAAGCTTGCTCACTGAGTCTGCATGTGCTATAAGAGAGGAACTTGAACTGTCTAAATTCTCAAATCATCAAATCTGTATAAGCGAGATGCAGAATCAACATTCCCAGTAGCCACAACCAAATCACGATCATGAAGGTCTCAAATAACCACATCATGTGGTGAGAACTCAATTGTCTTACCAAAGCTAGAATGGAAAATCTGATAAATGGCAAGAAGGTTTGTCAAAATGTCGGGAACTAGAAGCACATCCTAAAGACAACCACCATCCAATGAAATAGTACCTGAACCCTAAACTGAAAGGTGTGTTGAGTCACCAATTGCAATATGTGTAGTGCCACTAGGGTCAAGTGAGGTGACAAACTCTTATGTGTGTGTCATATGGTGAGAAGCACCAGAATCTAGAATCCAAGTGGATCCTGAAGGAAAGGCCCGTGCAGAAAGAGCATAAACTTTCCCTATGGGTTGGGAAGGAGACTAAGGTGAGGTGATATGACGTTGTTGCATGGCTTCCTCTAAAGCCTCTATTCATTTCCAACATCTGGAAATTGGATGTCCTTCCTTGCCATATAAACTATAAGGATCACCTGATTTCTTCTTAGTCTTGGAGGAAGACTTACCAGACTTCGAATATTTTCCCTGCTTAGGATAGGACTGTGGTTTTGAATCAGTCTTAGGAGGTGGCTTGGAGGAACTCTCACTGCTTGCTAAATTTGTCTTGGGCTTCGGTTTCTGCTTCTTTTTCCCTTTAGATGACTTAGCTACCAGTGCTTGGTTCTTAGATCCTGAGAGAGCATTCCACTGTGATATCTTGGCCTGCTCTCATGTCAACCAATCATAGAACACCTCAAAAATAGGCATGGTAAAACATGCACCCAATGCATCCATGGTGGAATAAAATGTCAAAGAGAATATCTGAAAAGGACCTTGAAGCTTAGAAAGAATTAGATAAATACACTCCTCATCTATTTTGTTCTTACCACAACCCTGTAACAATGACCTCAGTGATTTAAACTTCATTAGAAAATCCTCAATGGTAGGATATGAATCAGGTACTAAGGAAGTCAATTCGGCCTCAATCTGAAGTGCTTGAAACTAATCAATGGTTCCAAATAGAGTTTCAAACTTCAACCACATAGCCTGAGGAGTTACACAACCCTCTAGATGGAATAAAAGACTATCTGAAATATGCAAGGATAGAAAACCCATGGCCTCATCCATTATGTTCTTGTGCTGAAAGATCTCAAATTTTCATGTCAACTGAGGTTGAACATCATCCAAACATGACCATAACCCTTTTGACATGAGAAGTCTAGTCATATGTGCCTTTCAAGTGTGATAATTGTGTGGGGTAAGGCACTCAATAAAAAATGAGTCTGCCATAATGAATGAGTTTTAAAATGTTTTATTAAAGGAGGTTTCTAGTTTTCTGATGTAAATTACATAAAGCAAGAAAAAAATACCCCCCACAACACAAGAACACAAACCCCAGTACATTTTTTAAGGCTGAAAAGCTAGAAAAGAAAAATATGTTTAGGAAAATGCTTTGTGTACCTAGAATATTTTCTAATGAAATAAATTGCAGATCTAGGAAGAGCGCAGAACCACCTTTCCAACGCCTATTCGTTTGTGCGAAACGAAGTCTAAACACAAAAGTTACACCCCCAAAAGTGCAAAAAACATGTTCTGGGTTTGACAAGCGAAGAAGACATCAAGACTGAAATCTGAGAAAATCAAACCTCCACCATCAGATCAAGCCCGGAACTAGTTTTTTGGCACATATTCATTTTTGAAAATCTGAGCTCGTACGTCCATTTTACACCTGATTTACTTAAGGTAGCTAAAAGATGCCCAACAAGCCCTTCATCAAGCCCTGGGGGCTAAAAAAAATGGGCCCTTGGTTGCATGAAAGACTAGGGGCTAGCAGCCTGGGTGCTGGGGCTGAGCCCCCGATCACCCATGTGACTGGCGCTAGGGCTGGGCCAGCCGGCGGGGCTTAGTGCGGGCTCCCGGTCGCCTATGTGACCACGACAAAGTGGTTTGGAGCCCTTGGGGGCTAAAGGGAGCCAGGGCGGTGGAGGGGTGTGGTGTCGATGGCGGGTGGAAAGGCCATCGCTGGTGGTGGTCGTCGGGCGGTGAACTAGTGGGTGTTGGGCGGTGGCTGGGCGGCACCCCTATTTTAAATGGGGAGCGTAGTTTTTAATCAAAAAAAACTTTGATTTTTTTTTTATATTTTTTTTTATATTTTTGCCTTAGAAGACATGCCCTAGGGTATGTACAGCCCTGGGGCAAAAAAATTTGCCTCCTGAGCTAACTGCACCAAAACTAGGAAAGTTATATATCAAAAAATTTGGAAACGACCTCTTAAGCGCAACCGTGATGTTGGTTTGGGCTCAAATCACACCAAATAAAACATTATGCCTTGAATCAAAAATTAAAACCCTGTTGGAAATATGTGCCTCAAACATCACAGGTTGAAACCTCCACTGGAGCAAAGTTGGTATGACATCCATCATGTCTGGCCGACTAGCAGATTAGTAGCACCATGTCTTGTTCAGGTCACTGTGACCTTGCAGGAGTCTCGCCGAACGGTTAACATTTTGGAGTCTATCGCTGTGACAAGAGTCTATCGTTGTGACCTCTTACCGCGTGGAGACCTTTGGCTAACAGGCCATTCAATCGGGCTTCGGGGAGACTCACAGTAACTGGTGGCTTCGGAGTGACTTCAACACTCGAGAAGAAGTCCCAGCAACATTTGAAGGTCTTGCCAACAGGGACACACTTGGAATCATCAGGGTAGCACTAAGGGTTCACTAAGAACTCTTAGTGATTGATAAGTGTCTCGTCGACAGTATGTTACATGTTATACTCTTTGGCGTATCTTGTGGTCTATCGGTAAGAAGTCTTACCGATGAACAAATGTCTCACCAACGAAGGTTCAAATGTTGGTCATCGGTGTAACATGGTGGTTTCGGTAAGAAGTCCCAGTGACTTTGGTGAGTCTTGATGATGATGAAGAGTCTTCAGGATAGCTTAGAGATCTCAGAGTAAAGTCTTAGCGAAGGGCGATGTCTTGGCGACTGTTGAAAGCTTCGGGGTGATAATAGAGATCTCGGAGAAACCTCTCGACGAAGGTGTTAAGTCTTGCCGACTATTCTTTGGAGCTCGGTATGACAAATGACTTCGGTATAACCTTTGGTGACTCAGAATGAGGTCCTGGCAAGAGCGATAGTCTTGTCGAATGGAAAACTCACGTCTATGTGACTTGTGGAGTTTCGGAGTAGCGTCCTAGCGAAAGCGATATGTCTTGGCAACATGGCGAAAGCTGAGTGATAGTCTTTTGAACTCGACGTAACATCTTGGTGAAAAGGATAACTCTTGCTAATATCGATATGAAGGTTATGTGGCATTGGTGAGACACTTTTAGTGTCTCACCGAGATGCCAACTCAGTTGGAATTCTTCTGACCGAGCGATGACTATCTACGTGGCTGGTATTCGGCCAATCAAAGGAGCCAAATCTGAATAGTTGGGAGATAGTTCATTGTGATAGTTCTGTGAGGAAGCTTGACAGCCAGGAACGGCATGAATATAGTTTGCATTTGTAGATGCTCGATGGTTGGATAGTTGATCAGTTGGTTGCATCGACAGATTGTTGTGTAGTTGTAAGATCAGTAAATGAATTCTATTTTGTGTAGACTGTAACTTGAAGGTTCATGTACAAGATTGTTCATGGTGAATTTTTTTGTAAAAAGACATCAGAAAGATAAGTTTGAAACTTGTATGTAATCATTATTACTGTAATACAAAGTGACTTCTCTTGGTGTGGTGGGTTTTTCTCCCGTAAGGGTTTTCCCACGTATATCTAGTGTTCATGTGTGATTGTCAAATACTTTGTTTCTATTATCTGCTTCATAGTGCATCTTAATTGGACTATAATTGTAAAATTTAAAAGTATATATGCATTCTTTCCTGAGGTATTGACGTTAGGATAATTGTTTCCACATCTAATTTTCCTTACAAACCCCAAACCCTCGAAGCTCCAAAATTCCTTCAAAACACAAACAAGAAAGCAACAGTTCTGGAGCTCTGATACCATGTAGAAGTTGAGAAAGCCAACTTCATAGAACCTGAAGATCACCTGCATGCAAATAACCTATCACAGAAAGAAGAGATGGAGACAAAAAAGCAAAGGTGCTCTGCAAGCTTCAAGAGGGATTGCATTAACTGAATGAAATAATACAAAATGATCAATCCTTATGAAGGAGATCAAGAAACCCTAAAGTATAACCTAAAAAGGGTGCATTTAATAATTAGAATAATTATTAAATTCCTACAAAATGCAAACTAAGTTTATCTTAAGAGAAATATAAAAGGTAACTTAATTAATATAATTAAGTAATAAACCTTTTACTCTAACATAGTTGACCTCCACCCTCATGCTCTTATTTCAATTCAGTTTCTTCCCAACCCTACAAATCACAGACTAATAAATGGTAAGCCTTGAAATCATGGAACCAAAAACTACAAGAGACGGAGCAAGCATACAACATTAAAATTGTGACTTGCAATAGCAAAAGAAAAGAAGCAGTAGGCAGTTTGATATACAATAAAAAAGGGCATTTTATGAGGCTACCTTAAGGAAGCAAATTAAAAATTCAATAAAATCATGCTTCAAATTCCATTTAAATGTTCAATTGTATAGTAGATGTCATCCTACTTTGTTTGAGAACTCTTACTGAATTCCCAAAAATAGGAGTTCCCAAATGACGCCAATAGATATTATAAATAGAAAACAAACAACAATATTTTCATATAAAAACAACAAGAGTTGATTCATAGGCCCTATGAAAATCTCTAAATTTTTGGCTCCCCTTTGATACTTTTCTGCATACTTACATATTACATCTCCATGATTAATATGGAATAGAAAGGTTCAAAGGGCACATGTTAGTCTTTTCCATTTATTGGGCAATAAAGAGTTTGAAGTGACTGAAAGAATCAAATGTATCTCTTTACTCTAGATGCTTTATTCTCATTCGATTATTAATATATCCAAATATATGCCATGATGAATTAAATCAGAACTAGGAGAAATCTCATGAAAACTACAAGAAGAGATCAGTGATTAGATGAATCATGGAAATGAAACCAACTCCATAAGCCACAACAAACAAAATATGCAATTCAAATGAGAATGCATGCCTTCAAAGGAGTTTCCATGGATAAAGAATCATCCTCCCTTAGATCTCTTGCGAGAATGCCTAAAAGCTCTTACATTATCCACAATATCCACTAGAAGCTTTGATACAAAGATTGTGCATACTTCTTCTCAGTTTATTCAATTTGGTGCTATTATTGTTATCCTGTGATTCAGGCTTCAAACCAACCCCTCTCATTAGTATTTGTCTTCCAGAACTATCTAGAAGAGGGTAATCAAAATTAGTACTAGAATATCTGAAAGTTGAAGATCCTTTCCCTCAAACTGAATCTTTTTTCTCGACAAACTAGAGCTAAGACAAGCCAAGAACTAGTGGAAGGGAAGTTGAATGAAAACTGAGAGCAACTAAAATCCTTCCTAATAAAATTTCACTTTCCACTATAACTGTCGATTCTAGTGTCTCCTTGTTCATTTTTTCTCGCATCTCCTCATTTTTCATTTCTTGATAGAGAGCTTCTAAAAGATGTGCAAAATTTTCTTCAATCTCAACAATCAATTTTGAGATAAAATGGAAGCATTGCTCTTGCAAATAAGGTGCTAAATCGTTTATCCTTGAAGGAGATTTATGAGCATGAATAAAAATTATGAGGTCTTCCAAAATATTCTTGGACCCCTCATCTATGGTATAGTTTATTTGAATAACCTCAGTTCCAAAATAAGTGTTAAGGCGACCAAACCATTCTTCATCATTTTTCATCATAAATCTAAAACTCAACCCAGGTAAATTGACACTTTTTAGGTCCCCTCTCTTGACAAGCCAGCCCTCGCTAGTAGTTAATTTGTGCAAATGGGTTTCAACATCTTTGTAACTTGCTAGAGATGTAACTATGGCTTCAAGGCATTTACCAACCTTTACTCTAGTTGACCTCCACCCTCATGCTCTTGTTTCAATTAAGTTTCTTCCCAACCCTACAAATCACAAACTAATAAATGGTAAGCCTTGAAATCATTGAACAAAAAAATACAAGAGACGGAGCAAGCATACAACATTAAAATTGTGACTTGCAGTAGTAAAAGAAAAGAAGTACTAGGCAGTTTGATATACAATCAGAAAAGGGAATTTTATGAGGCTGCCTTAAGGAAGAAAATTAAAAATTAAATATAATCATGCTTCAAATTCCATTTAAATGTTTAGTTGTATAGTAGATGGCATCCTACTTTTTTTGAGAACTCTTACTGAATTCCCAAAAATAGGAGTTCCCAAATGATGCCAATAGATATTATAAATAGAAAACAAACATCAATATTTTCATATAAAAACAACAAGAGCTGATTCATAGGCCCTATGAAAATCTCTAACTTTTTGGCTCCCCTTTGATACTTTTCTACATACTTACAGACTACATCTCCATGATTAATATGGACTAGAAGGGTTGAAAGGGAACATGTTAGTCTTTTCCATTTATTAGGAAATAAAGAGTTTGAAGTGATATGTGCTACAACCAAACAGCTCTGCATTTCCAGATGCCATCTTCATCGGGTTGGCGAATGTTCGACATATGCAAACCATGATGAATTAAATAATAAATAGAATAAATCTCATGAAAACTAAAGAAGAGATTAGTGATTAGATGAATCATGGAAATGAAACCAACTCCATGTTTTACGAACAAAACAAAATATACGGCAAATGGAACATAGTCCTTCAAAGAGTCATGGATTAAAAAAATCATCTCCTGACCTTTGAAATTCCCTGAAAAGCCTTCATCCATAATATCCATGCATACATGGAGCTCAGCTGCAAAGATTGTGCATATGCTCCTCTCTGTGCTTTTATTCTAATTGAAAAGTATGGTTTTGTCCGTGATTCGTGTCATGTCCCAACTCTCCCTCATTAGTCGGTCTTCCAACTTTCTAGAAGAGGCAATCAAAACCCACATCGGGAATATTCTGAATTCCGTGATCTTCCTGAAATTGTTTTCTTTTCTAGCCAAACCAGAGCTTGAGACGAAATAAAGAAATTGAAGGGAAGGAAGTTTAACGAAAACCGTGAGCCAACTAAAGTTCAAAGTCATTTCCACATACTGGTTCGTAAAATTCTGTTCATTTTTTTCTGCATCTCCTCATTTTCTCATTTCCCTGGATACGGTGAGGCTTCCTAAAGATGTGCAAGATGTTCTTCAGTCTCAACAATTAATTTTGAGATAAAATGGAAGAATTTCTCTTGCAAATGAAGTGCTAAATCATTTATCCTTGAAGGAGATTTATGTGCATGAAGAAAACTTAGGAGGTCTTCCAGAATATTCTTGAACCCCTCATCTATGGTATCTTTTATTTGACTAACCTCAATTCCAAAATAAGCGTTAAGGTGACCAAACCAGTCTTCATCATTTGTCATAAAAAATCTAAAACTCAACCCAAGTAAATTGACACTTTTTAGGTCCCCTCTCCTAACAAGCCAGCCCTCGCTAGTAATTAATTTGTGCAAATGGGTTTCAACATCTTTGTAACTTGTCGGAGATGTATATAGGCATGCACCTCAATATAGAGTGTTTCTTTCAAATTTGAAATCACAAATTGCTTGTATAGGTGGACATTGGAATGAGAATAAGGGAGCAAAAAATTCAAAAGTCAAAAATACAACGCATAGGTGCATGCCTCTTATTGGGAACTAAGTAATTTTTAAAAGGAAAGCATGTCTAGTGTAAATAATCCTGAAGATACCTTTCACCCTTTAAATTTTCGTTAAAATAGGCAAGCCCATAAAATATTAAAATGCCCTTCCTCTATTACTAACCTGGAGTAGGGATTTGAAGCATGCGCAACTACCCTCCGCTTCTTGGGATTTGAAGGCCTCTATAACACAAACAACACTTGTTCAACATACCTACAAACAAAACAATTTAGGAAAAACACTCATAGTAGAACTTACATTGAGAATACTTGGAGAATTGTTTAAAATTGCTTGTAAGGTTCAACATTTAATGCTTATTTTTGAAAGTTCTGAGATAAAAAAAAAATTCTAGTTCTAATCTTTTTTTACTCTGTTATAGTTTTGCACTTGAGGCATGCTCATTGAAACTAGAAAACGTCCATCTTGATTATGATTTGTTTTCTTGTCTTGAATCTATCAAAACATGTCACAATTTTTAACATCAAAATTTTCTTGGCATGGAAAGGGCATGAATTTTTATTTCTTAAAGATTGTGCAATACATAAACTAAGAAAACAATACATACTTTTTATTTTGGCTGGCAAGAAAGCTTCTATTAAATTTCAAGAGGTTGCAGTGAAAAAACTAAATCATAAACAAAAGGTACCTCTGATCAGGGAATACTTTGTTCTCGCATATACTCATAATTGCACCACAGGCTCTAATTTAGAGCTACAAAATTTTTGAAGTAGGAGGTAGAGATCCTCACAAAAATAAAGGGAAATTAACTGAACTAGCAATAAAAATTTGAACACATCAGCAAACAGTGCACCTAAAAATAGATGCTAGAGTAGAGTATACCTTGCATCAACATCTATTGTTTTTGAGTTTCATTTCTAGATGTTGGCTTGCAGGGGTAGTCACATTTTGAAAGTCATTCAACAAGAAACTAAAAATTTTATTGTGTATCTGACCTGCAATAAAAAGCCTTCCAAATCAGCAAAACTGATTGTGAAAATAAAAAACTAGTGTCCATTATCCAGCGACCATTTCAACATCTGTCTGTAATTATTTGGTCTTTTTGTCGGTTACCACGAGCTCCCATTAGCATCGATTTTTGTTCAATCAGTCCCTAGTTGGGGTGTTAAAAATATTTTATGATGTATATTTGATATTCCAAGTGAAGGAAATTGTTGTTGTTTATTAAATATTGTCTTTAGTTTTACAATATATCTAAATATAACATGTCCTTGTAGAAAATTGATTAACATGGAATTGGCTTTCACTGAATGATAGTTAAAATTTAATAATTTTTCTATATGCACAAAAGTTTAAAACCTACATTTCTTAGTTCAAAACCATTTTTGGGAGCATAGATAAATTGTCCCAATTCCTGATTATTGTCCTTGAGAATAACCAGTCTTGGTTTGATTCCTTTCTCTTCATAGTATGGCTTATGATTTTTCATTTACTTATCCTCAATCAACTCATGCCCATAATCACTGTTTGCCCTCGGAGCTACCACAGATTACTTCATCTTGTTTTTCTATGAATGGTTATACTTCCTTACTTACATGAAGTTGCCATTGACTCTCATTTTGATTATTTGATTCATCAAAGGCTAGAGAGTGTTGATCAAATATGGTCCAATTAAGATTAGGAGAGACATTCCCCTCCTATTAAATTTTTGAGTACCTTTCCTGCATTCAAA
The DNA here is from genome assembly GCA_007258455.2 of Sequoia sempervirens. NCBI lineage: Eukaryota > Viridiplantae > Streptophyta > Pinopsida > Cupressales > Cupressaceae > Sequoia > Sequoia sempervirens. The sequence goes on from VDFB02292707.1 coordinate 34,910, forward strand.
ATGTATGCTATATAATATATTTTCTTTCCCATTTTGATATCCCAATAGTTTTTTCTATTTTACATCAAAATTTTATACTTGATGTTTAATATTTGCTTGTTTTTAAACAAAATGTCAAAATACAATTTCTTCCCAAATAGTGATGATCTAGATGCATGATCCTGTACCACAATATTTGTAAACAGCAGTGAATTGATTTTAAATGATTATGTTTTCTACATGCAGTGTTGTTGTAATGACGAAAGCTCTATCTAATGCTAAAGGGGAGAAACAGAAATTGGCTCTTTTTCAGAACATTGCAAGCAACCTGCTTCTTGCTTGTGGTGATGTATACATTATTGGCATCTGCATTCAGTTCCCACTTATGAAAATTTGTATTGACAGTTAAGCTATTGCTATGATGTAAGTATATTCTACTACTGCTTACAACTTCATTGGGATTTTGAATGTGACAAGGACTATTATGTTGTGGGTCTTCTACAATCCAAAATCAAGCACTTTCACTTCTCCATTTTGGTGAGCATTGAAAATAAGGTCTTGAGGAAGGTTTTAAAGTATGTTTATTAAAATGAAAATTATGGCCATTTTAGCAAGCTATGCGACTCACTTCTCCATTTTGGTGGGCATTGAAAATAAGGTCTTGAGGAGGGTTTTAGAGTATGTTTATTAAAATGAAAATTATGGTCATTTTAATAATGAGCACATTTTGACATGTTAAATATATATATATATATATATATATATATAATTATTACTAGAATTTGCACCTTGGTGTGCAATAGGTACGCCGAAGAGGTATGAAAGGTCAATTAGAGAAAATTTTGGTGTATTTTTTCAGACATATGTGTAGTACATGAGGTTAATTGGTAGGTCATTTAGAAAATGATGTTTATGTAACAAAGGTCTCAATTAGCATTCACTCAATAAATATATATTTTAAATATAATTTTTCATTAGACAAAATTATATATTTGTAATAGTAAATTTATTACAGGACTTTAGTTTATTTTTTCTCTATCCACCTCTTTGTATCTTATCTATATCTCCCTCTCCATTTTATGTCTGAGCCAGGGTTCAATTAGGGTTAGGTTTTATTATAAACCTTGGGGTTAGGGTTATAGTTGGGGTTCAAATAAGAGTACAATCAAAGTTACAACTCAATTAGAGTTATGATCCAACTATGGTTTCAACTCAATTAGGGTTATGATACAATTAGGGTTAGGGGTCAATTAGGACTTTAGTTAGGGTTTAATTAGGGTTAGGTATATATTTCAATTAGGGTTACTATTAGGGTTAGGGTACAATTTGGGTTAGGGGTAGGGCTAGGGCTAGGGTTGAATTAGGCTTAGGATTAAATTAGGGTTAAGGTTACAATTCAATTAGGGTTACTATTCACTTAAGGTTACAATTAGGGTTAATTAGGTTTTGGGTTATTGTTCTACAATTAAGCTTGCACTTCGGGTTACAATTGGGTTTCATATAAGGTTGTGATCAAGATTATTATGATTTGGGTGCAATTAAGGATTAATTAATATTAGGGTTACGTTACAATTAGGGTTAAATTAAGATTGAATTATGGTTATGACTAGGATTCAATTATTCTTATCATGATTAGGGCTAGAAAAGGGTTAATGTTCAATTAGATTTTATTATGATAAATGTTAGGATTCAATTAGGGTTATGGTTCAAATAGGATTAGACATGAATTAAAGTCACAATTAGAATTTGAGTTCAATTAGGGTTAGAGATAGGATTAGATTTAGGGTTCAATTAGGGTTAGCATTCAATCAAGGTTTAATTAGGGTTAGAGTATAATTTGGGTTAGTATTTAATTAGGGTTAGCATATTGCATTAGCATTCTACAATTAGAGTTAGAATTAGGATAAAGCTTAGGGTTAAAGTTCAATTAGGGTTATGATTAGGGTTACGTTTAATATTAAGATTAAAATTCAATTAGGGTAGGGTTTAATTAGGGTTCTAGGATAAATCTTGGGGTTAGCATTAGGGTTAAAGTTAATTAGGTTTAGGGTTCTAAAATAAATCTCAGAGTTAGCATTAGGGTTAAGGGTCAATTATGGTTTGGGTTATGGTTTGGGTTTAGTTAGGGTTAGGGTTCAAATAGGATTATACTTAGGTTTTAATCAGGGTTAGGTATATAGTTCAATTAGGTTTACTATTTGGGTTAGGGGTAGGGTTAGGGTTAGGGTTGAATTAGGTTTATGATTAATTAATTAGGGTTAAGGTTACCATTCAATTAGGGTTAGTGTTCACTTAAGGTTACGATTAGTGTTAGATTTAGGGTTTCTTCAATTAGGGTTAGGGTTTTGTTAGGGTTAGGGTTAGATTTTAAGTAGGGTTAGGGTTAGGATATAACTAAGGTCCAATTTGGATTAGGGCTTAATAGTAATTCCAACCCTACCCTTAACACTAACCAAAGCCTTATTCCTAACCTAAAACCTATTATAATTATAATCCAAACCCTAACCCTAACCATAATTCCACCCCTAACCCTAACATAATTCTCACACTAAAATGAAAATTATGGCCAAGATTTTGATAATGAGCCCATTTATTTAGTTATTTATTTAGTCATTTTTATTTGTCTAATATTAGTCATTGATTTAGTGATTTTTATTTGTCTGATATTAGTCATTTAGTTGTGATTTTACCCAATGACCAAATTAGTCACTTATAAATGACCAAATTAGTCATTTATTTTCCAAATACTACTAGTGTTAGTCACGTGACTAAAAGTTTTAGTCATGTGACTAAAATTTTTAGTCACGTAGTCATTTATTTGCCAAATTCTACTAGTGTGTAAAAGTTGCAAAAAATTGTAAAATGTTGTCAAAAGTTGTCAAAAAGGTGTAAATGTGGTCATTAGTGTTAACAAGGAGTTAGAGGTTGGTTTTTTAATTTTGGATTGATGGAGACATGTTAAATATTCCTTGTAATGACCTCAAGGGTTGGATGGAGTTGGAATGAGAAAAGCATCATTTTTCCATGTTTTTTATTGCATTTTTCTATGAACAACGACTGTAATTCACATGGTATGGATTGGTATGGATACATACGGTCCTAAAAACATTTGGAGAAGTTGAAGGACGGTCTTAGATTTCAATTTATTTATTTTTGGTCTAGGATTTCATCAAGTTTTGTGCAAGATATTGCAATTTTGGTGAGTGCAGGTCTGAACCCTGCCTAGGGTTTCTAGCAACAATTAAAAATTCATATCTTATGTTTTAACCATCCAAATTTTCTAAAAATTGGTGAAGATATTTGTTTTGATATGTTATAAAAACCCTTTAAAGGAAAATTCATAGTTTTCAATTTTGATGGAGATATTAGTGACAGTTTGCTTGCATTTGTGTGTAAACACTCTAAAATAACCCTAGTTCCTTGTTGCTATGAACAATCTATGCATTACTCTTTGATGGAAGGGTGTAGAACCATGTTGGAATATTGTTGGGGGCCTGAAAAGGTCTAGAATCTCATGTTATATTTTTTTCCATTATTGAATGCCTTCATGTTGTAGTTTCAAGTGCATTAGGTTGTTTGTGGTTGAACACATATGTGCATAGGTTGGCTAAGGTTGGGTTAGAAACCAATGAAATGTGTTGTAGAAGGTCTGCATAAGCCAAGTTGTCCATATTCCACATTATTCTCAAGGAGGGAGTGTCATTAGATTTTTTCCCCCATGTTTAAGGCTTAGGAGCAAAGTGCCAAGTATGTGCAAGGCTGCACATTTACACAAATGGTATTGAAACCCTATTTGTACCGTGTTTAGGTTGTTGATTGAGAGTCCTTCCTCTCTGCATTAGTTCTGAAATCTCCAATTCATCTTGTATTTGTTTTTTTTTAATTTTGTGTTTGACTCTTGTATTTGTCTTCGTTTTGAAATCTTTGATTCATCTTGTATTCGTTCTATTTTTAATTTCTATACTTGACTCCTGTATTTGTCTTCAACAACGTCACTGGTTCAATCCCTAAGAAAAAAAGAATATTAAATATTTATTAGTAGATAAAATAAGATTTTGATTAGAAATTATGTTTTCTAGTGTGCAACAGTGAACTAAAAAAGTATAATATAGAGGCCAACAAATTACCTTGGATGTTAGTGCGATATCTAGTTGGTTATGTTTGATAATATTATGATAAGAACTTTTCTATGGTTTTCATAACAGTCTTGGAAGTGTTTGTTCTTAATATATTTTGTTTTTTGATAATCAATACTTTTCACAGACAATTGGTCTTAATGCATTTATTTATTGGTCTCTTTTAGGTTCATGTTGGGTGATATTATGGGCCTCCTTATTGCAGTTAGGGGGGATTAAACTTGGGTCATAATTTTTAATGCAATCATTAAGCATCCTACTAATGCAACCCCATTTTTCTACACTTCCATATGTCTCTTTGGGTGATGGATCACCTTACAATAGGTGGGAGAGTGGGGGTTTGAATTTGGAACTCATACAATTTTTCTTCATCTCCATCACACCAAAACCACTTCAACTATTTTTTACCAATAATAAAGCTAACTTAAAAGTCACAATATGGAAATTACAAATGTGATTATGGTCTACACACAAATGAAATTATTTTAGTATGTAGTGTTACATGTTTTGGATAGATTAATAATTAATCAGAGGCTTAATTCCAAAATTAACCTTAGAAGACATATGATTTCATAGGTGCAACTATTACTTTGAGGAATTTCGTACTTATCTAGAAGTAATTCCCCCAATCTTGTATGCTCCATAGATATATTTATTACAGGTCAAAAGAATGCATCAGAACTTGTGACATGGGTGTAATCCTTGATCCAAGTAATATTAGCAAGATATATTTCTACATGTTTTTTGAATCACATCATGAAAGCTACATTCTAAACATGTTAAACATTTAGTTGCATTTTGATTTATATATTTATACTGTTGTGAGACATGACTTGAAAACAAGAAAATCAAAGCTAGAATTTAATAAGAATTCCCCACTTTGTTTTGAAGCTTTGAAAAAATAGAGTGACCTAAATTTGAAGTTTCGAGCTTCAAATTACATTTTCAGTACCCTAGGTTGTTTATTTTTTTGTCTATTAGCGATAGTGGCCAATCAATGCTAGAAGGTAAATTGAGAAAAATCTTCTTTTCAAAAACATGCTTCCCATTATGAGTAATACATAGAAAGGTGCCATTATAATCTAAACCTCCATGAAGTAGTTAGAATGGATCACAACAACAAAATTAGGATGCCAAACATGCTTCCCATAATCATTACCAAATAGAATGGTTCTATTATAGTCTTAAGTTCTCTTAACCTCCACGAAGGATTCAGCTTAGATTGCAAGAGCAACATTAGGATAGTCTCGACTCTCACTTATAATGAAGATCAAATAGATAAATAATTATCAATACTATTTCCAACACTTCTCTTTATTTGTAATATAAAAACAAGATTTTCTAGGCATTTTAAATAAATCAAAATTCCAATAAATGAATGTGCTAATGCTATGGCCAACATTCATTGTTGAGCATCTACATTGCATTTAAAAACAATTTGATTCTTCTTATATGACTACTATTGGTTATGGTGGCCTACTTTGATGAATTTTTCCAATGTTTGTTAAACTATCTTTTACTTAAGAACCTATAGAGAATCTATAAGGCTTATTCACATTTTGGCATGATCATAAAGTAAGGAATTTTTTTCTTTCAAGTCACAAGAGTATCTAAATCCTAATTTATAAAGATAATTAAAAATATCATGTAACATTTTTGTTGAGGTACACTTTAATTAGAAAAATCAACACTTTTTTGGGCACAACTTCTCATAGAGTTACAATTTTGCATTCCTTCTCAAGTATGAAGGATAAAGTTATCATAAAGAAAGCAATGGGTATGCATAAGCTCAAACTTTAGATTTTATTTCCATAAGTCCTTTCCATGTGGTCATTGTAGCATTTTTTTTATCACATGGGTGATAATAATTCTTCTACATTACTCTGTCCTTTTACCATATAATACTGGATTTCAAAAAATATTGCCTTCTCAAGGCACATGTTATTATGGCCATTATCCCACCATTGATGTCCGAGGAGATTCCAAAAATTAATCAATTAGTAATGAGCAATAAAAGGATTGAACAACAATTGTGAAAGGTGAACACACTAACTTAAATACATAATCTAGGTTTTTTAGTCAATCTATTCCAAACACTAACCTCTTTCCTCATCCAAGCTTTCCACACCAAGATAGGTAGTAAGGACTTGGATATTTTAACATATCAGATCAGGGAGAGCTACCAAAAAAAGGTTTGCAATCCAACATCATGATAGTTTCAGCCACTAAGAGGTCATTGACAGGTTGTCGTTAGGTCCTAACACTTTAGTGAATAAACACATCAATATATCGACTGGGCAGTGTCCGACGACTATATGCAATAGAAGACATATCAACTTCTCTCTCTCGGGTTTCCTAAATACTAACCAACTAAATAAAATTTCTACGCTAAGGGGCCTCTAATCTTGAAGTAGTAAATCATCTATCTAGAAAGTGGGAAAATGACTCAAACCATAAAATAGAAAACTAAGAATCTAAAAAGCATTACCTCTAAACTAGAAAGCATGGAAACGATTAATCTAAAGAATGCATAAATTGTTGAAGTAAAACATGTAAATAAATTAGGAAATATTTATCTAATGCAAAATATAATAAGCCAACTACTAATCATAAAACAATTAATTAGAATCAATAGAAGAAAGGTGCTCCGGACATTCAAATGTTAAGCTCAGAAACTATGAACTTAGTTGCAACCTGCAAGCTTGACACTGACAGCATAACATATACTCATGAAAGTGAACTGCAATTCAAATTTTATCTACTAAAGAAAATGCATAATAGGAAATAGAATACTTATTTATCTATCTATAACCCTCGAGTCGCTAGCTCTTAGGCGTGTCTACAGCTACTTCAGATCACATGCACTAGAAAATCTCTAAGTTACTCCATTCCAAAGACTTCATTCACATTGCTCAATAATTCAAAGAGTGGCAGGAAAACTCATTTTTATTCATATGGTAGTTTTTACTCAAAAGACAGATTGGCAGCATAATGATAATCTTCTTCTCCATTCATTATTTGCAACAGTTACATATTTATATGAAGAGAACTAACAAAATCCTACTTTCCAGTTAATAGAGTCTCTTAACAGATTTCCAATAATAGATGGACTTTAAATCCCATGACATACAATATTAAAGAGGCTCGCATGAGCCATAAAGTTTTTGAAACTAAAAAATAACAGACTATGAAGACTCAGCCCAAAACGTGTGCTCCTAAAATTTTGACGCATGCTCACTTGTTTTCAAAAGTATTAAGATCCACATTCATTTCCCTTTTGATAGAAATGGTGATTGGGAGTGGATTTGACCTACAAAATGCTCAAAGACTAAACCATTAAATCAGCATAAATAAGCTTAATTCTCCTAACTTCAAGAAATAAAGTTTGTACGCTTATTCATAAAAAGAGAGCAATTATTTTTCCTAAAGGTAATCAATTGGCAGGGTAATTTTGGTTGAAGGGTTGATATTTTCATATTGAGTCCATTATGTTGATGACGTTATTTTTACCTCATCATTTCCTCCCCTTCCTAAGTCTGAGCAGGTCCTCTTGCTCTCTTGTGTGCCCCCTGTCCTTCATTCCTCCTGTTCATATCCTCATACATGGCATTGAGATCATACACATCATCTGCCTTTGTGTCCAATATCTCCAGGTTCCTCAAGAATCCCTGATGAAAAGTGATTCTTTGTCTCCACCTGGAAAAACTATCCTCACTTTGGTCCATATTGGTGTATACTAAATGAGGTGGTGAAAGAAGCAAGGGGGGTATGTACCTCATACCAATCCAATTAATCTTTAATTCTTCAAGAATTTTGACCAAAGCTACTACTCTTTCATAGGACCATCTAATATTAAGGGGTGAAATTATTTCCCTTTTCTTGAGATGCATAGGAAGAGGGTTATACCTCTCTTCACATGCATGCCATGCTGGCCCTATTAAGTGTGCCCCTTATTCCTGAAAGTGATCATGACATAGTCGGAGATTGTTATTGTATTTGACTTGTACTTCCTTTTTAAGTCTGACACCCATAAATTGTGTCTTGAAAGAGAAAGGCTTCCTATGAGGGTACCTCATTTGCAACCCTATAGTATTTTCCACCTGTGCATATTCTCTTGATCTGTCTTTCCAGTGAAGTTTATTTTTCATTGTAGATAGGAATAATCTCAATTCTACTTCTCCCACAAAGAAGTTAATAAAGAAAACTGTATATTTCTCTAGGAACAAATTATGAACAAAGAACTCACACAACAAATTATGTTGTTCAGGGAGTGACTCAACAAATATTTTTACAAATTCTCTATCATCGGGATCATGTGGCTGGTTCAGAAAAATTCTTTGCAATTTCCATCTTAAAAGTTGCTCATTAAGAAACATAAAGTACAGCCTAGATGGTCTTCTACAGGCTAATAGTAATTCACCAATTTCACAAGCATCTTATTTACCCCTATATTCCTAATGAAAAGATTCTTTTAACATTACCAATTCCCTTTTTAACCTATTATTCTCAAATTCCACATCCTTCAAGAGATAGTAATGCTCTATCCATTTCATTAATATTGGGGGAATGCGTACCTGGAACCAGTCTATAACAATAGGTTCAGTTTGTGTCCCCTTTGATTCCATGACTGGTTGAGTGTCACTCTCCTATATATTTTATTCTAGCTCCACAATTTTACTCATAGAGGCATTTAATTCAATTTCCTGTCTATTCTTTTCTTCTTCAAAAGCACTGAATAATTACATAAAATTATTTTCAAATCTTGAATAAACTTATCTTTTTCACACAGAGCAACCTGATGTTGCTTACCCTGTTGATTCCCTTGCCGAATCTGGTATTGCAGTTGCTCAATAAGCTTGTCTTTTTCCTCCATTTGTGAAGTCAACTTGGCAATTTCCTGGTCTCTTTTATGTACATGGCAGTTTGCACCTCAATTTCTTGTTTCTGCTAGTTAATTTGTGTTTTGTCATCCTGCAAACTGGCTCTCAACCCCACAATTTTTTCCTTTAACTTTTCTAATTCCTCATTTTTCTGACTGGATTCTATATCCCATGTGTCCATAGAGAATGATGCATGAGGAATTTCCTCATCAGGGTGAGGCACATTTTCCTCCTTAGTGTCTTTAGGAAGGGATGAGTGAGGCACTTCTTCCACTTTTCATCAACATGGGGTGCATTTTCTGCCTCAGTTTTCTTAGGAAAAGATGAGTAAAGCACTTCTTCTATTTCTTCATCAATATGGGGTGCATTTTCTTCAACTTCCGATATACTCCCCACTATGCCAAGAAAAGGAGTGAATACTCCCATAGGTTCATCTTCATTATGCTCTGAATGTGACGATTGTATTTTCTCCTCTTCTTGTTCTTTAGGTGATAGGTTTTATTTTCTCTTTTCCCTAGGAAGTTGATCCCCTTGCTTTTCTGCTTCATATATTTCCTCATTATCAGGTGGACTATCAATTTCTACCACCTTTATTGGAGTCCCGATCTTCTTTCTTTTTGAAGTGTTTCAATTTCATTGGACCCTGAAGATAACCTTTTACTCCTCCATAGGGGAGGAGTTGTTTGAAAATTAACTTTACTTCATTTCTTCTTCTTTCAGGGAGGCTCCTCTTCTCCTCCAGAATGTACAATTCCCACCTCCCCTTCTTGTCCTAGGGTTTGTAACTCATCTGGAAAAAAATTTGGTGCATCACCGTTGGGAGCCATGGAGGTATGTTGGGATTCAGGGGCATCTAATGCCTCCAAGGAGGGTTCTTCTATAGACTGCCCTTTTTGTTTAGAGGATTCTCCCTCCTCAAGTGACCTTCTTGGCTCTTTGTTTTCAAATTTCCATAGAAACCTTTGCCACTTCTTTTCTGGCTTTTTGTGAAAATGGTATTTACATATTAGTTGTATCATACCATGATGTTTAAGGGGCCCCATCCCAACTTTATACTTTTCCATCATAGAGGTGATTGAATGGCAGAGAAAAGCTAGTAAATTTACCCTAAGAGTAGGGTCCTCAATGTCATGGCATAAATGAGTCAACAGACGAAAAGGGGGTCCCACAACTGTAGTCATTTGTCCCTCACAAGTGAAATATTTAATAATCCAGGCTACAGCAGACCTCTGGAGTTCTGGAATAGACATTCTATGGATTCCCTTATTTTTCCCCTGTTGGTGTAAATAGGTTTTTACCTTTTACACATTGTCTTAAGTTTAACACATATAATTAATATTTGCTAATATTTGTCTTGGGTAGTTTCACCTGTAATTCTTTTTTTTTATGTCGATGAGTCTGTTCACTGCTTTCCTTGCCTATTTAATAGGCTTCTATGTACATGATTATTCAATAATATTAGCTTTTAATAAATCTTATCACATTTTGGTGATAAATTTTTTCTCGGCTGTGAAGGTTGAGTTGCAGGTTGCTCCTAGGTGATTTGGAGCTTTGCTCCAACATGGTATCAGAGAAAACCTCCTGCCCTTCTTTCCACTAAGGATTTTTTTATTTGTTGGCGAGCTTGGGAGC
>VDFB02292708.1:0-20949 GCA_007258455.2 Sequoia sempervirens
TTACTTCTACAAATAGGGTGAAATCCTCCATCCATTCCATCCCCTCCTCTATCACCAACCCCATCTTTCTTTTCAGGAATTAGACCGCCATGATCGATATCATTCTATGCCTCATAAGCTCTGGACCCTTGAGGTCTAAAATGAAGGGATAGACTTTAATTGCCTCGTCTGTCTCCCAAAGAAGGTCCAGGTCTGAGGGGCGCGGGATTCCTTTGCCCATGAAAGTCACTTTCAGTGTCTTCTCTAGCCCCCCTAACCCTAACAGGTCACCTCGAAAAATATGCTCCATCATTTCCTTTGCCTCCACCTTTGGTACTTCCATGTCCAGAATTATAGCTAAGAACCGAGAAGAGATGTGTGCATTGTCCCTCGCAAATTCCTTTCTATCTAGGTGGCCTTTTCCTAATATCGGTTTGACTGCTATCATTGTCAAGGGATCATCCTCAAGCAAGATTCTCTTCAGCCTTTTATCAGTAATCTCTCGAAATGCTATTTGTCTCTTTGTTTGCCACTAGGGAGACTGGTGTATCTACACCAAAACTTTCCAACCCCTCCGCTGATATGGAGATAATAAATTTTGATCTGCTCGTCCTCACCATTTATAGCCCTTTGGTCGACAGTTCCCTGCACAAAGACAACAAGCAAAGCAAATTTTGAAAACCATACTGTGAGAATGTCATCATCTGTTCACTTTTAAAAGGCTCGTATGCAGCAAGGCTGAGCCTCTGCGCATGAGTCTGAAATTATGGCAAAGCAAGGCACTCCATCCTTGCAATAAAAATCGTCCTTTAGCCTTCAGCCTGAATTCATCTAGCTCCTCATGAGGAGCAACTCCTGCCACTTGGCCCATTTTCTTGAGTTTTCATGATGGTCGTACCCTATGTGTCGAGTTGATTATTCTTGGGTTCTTGTGTCATTAGCTTCTTTTGGCATCGCCGAGGTCTCCCCTAATTTGGTGGACTGCTAAACTTAGGTTACTTTCCTTCCTCCTCCCACCATTATTTTGGAGAGGACTTGAAGTGAAGTGGCCTTGCCACTGTGCTACCACCTATCGCACCCCATCCAACACCTCATTTCCTCCCTCTTTGTTAGCATAATTTACCTTATCTCCATCAATCTCATGGATGAGTATGATATGGAATTAGATGAAGGGGGTGGGGGCCACCCTAACACCTAATTCAATTAGTAATTTAGTAAAGGTATTTAATTAATAAACCTCTTATTTCGTCTACTTATAAATAAATTCTAAATTTATTTATATAGTTCACACTTTCTAATTCTTCTAATTTTAATTAAATAAACAAATTCCAATAGTTTTTTTTATCTAATTAAATATCTTCTCACTAAGTTTGAATAATTCCAAATTCAAATTTAGTCACATGTCTCCAACTTTTCCTCTTGCCACATCATCAAGTGTCACATGAATTTAAATATCTCTAATTTTTAATTTGGAATTATCCTCAACCTATTCTAAAACAAACTTTGGACACTTGGCTTTCTCCATCATTCCATTCTACCTCACACTTGGCATGGTGTTCTTTTAAAGGGAACCATCTCCATTATTCCCTCTAACTTCTTCCATTTCCACTGTTCATTTCTCTAGCTGAAATCTTGACTGTTGGTTGCGCCACATCATTTTATGCCTTGAAAATCCTATAAATGCAACATCATTCTCCAAATTTTCATATACCATCTTTGAGCAAACTTACTCTACAGAAATTACCTTTGAGCATTTGAGCATTAAAAACATTTTAGCATTTAGCAATTTAGTAGCATTTTAGTGTGGAATCATGTCTTAGTTTTATAGCTGCATCTTAGTCTCTTTAGTTTCATTACAACATCATTATCATAGCATAATCTCCATCTTTATACAACAACATCAATATCACAACATCATGGCATCAATCACATAGTTTATCCTTCATGTAGGAATTAGGATTCTTGCATTTTACAACATCCATTCTCTAAGTTGTCATTCTAGAAGTCATAGTGCAAGCAAAATTTGAGAGCCATTATGATTCAAGGAATCCTTAGAGATAGGAAACCAATGGAATGATTTTAGTGATTGATTGTGTTTGGAATTCGATTAATTTTGTACTTCAATTCTCTAATGTAATACGTTTTATTGGTTTTGTGTGTTTTTTTATTATTTTACTAATTCTCACAATTCACACAACACAACTATGGATAAGTTTTTCTTGGCTTTTGAGTATTAATCATTTGCTTGGAGCTTCATGATTATGCAAGTTGCATTTGAAGTTGGCATGGATTGATTAGTTAGTGCAGGAAGGCCATTGGCCTTGATTCGTACTTGATATATAATAATGATTCCTTGTTTAGAATAATTGCAATGTATAATGTCAAGTGGGAGAATGTTGGGAATAGGATGGCATTTAATTGCAATCCTAAACATATTCAATGTATCTCCCTAGTCCTTGGAAAGTGTTCACAACACTAGGATTAGAAGAGATTAAATTCGAATGAAATGAACATAATTGACATAATTAATTCTAAATGATAGGAACATGTGAGGGTGTCCAAGAAGAATCCTACTAATAGGAGACATGGGGCTTATGGAAGGTGGAACTTACCTTGAGTTAAGTTAACTATTTGGAGAAAGATAACACTTCAATAAAATGCATGTAAAGATCCTAGAGCGTTAGGATTGATGTTTACATGCATGAAGTTAGTTTAGTTCAATTTATTATGGTTCAATTCTCTTCAATTGCATGTAGTTAGTTCCGGTTGAATGCTGGTTGACTTAAAGTTGACTTGGAATGCATGACTAATGACTTGAGTTGCATGACAAATAATAGGTGATACATTTAGTTAAGTGTGGATGATCAATCATGCATGATATTTGCATGAATGGTGGAGAGATATGTTTCAGTTAACAGAGATTGACTTGGACCCACCTTGGGCACCAAGTTGGCATCTTGGAGTTAACACTTTTGCATGATAAGATATTTTATAAGGCTAAGTTAAGTGGGCCCATTCTTAGGTGCCAACTTTGAGGATAAGCTTACAAGATATCTTTGTAATCAACATTGAGTTAGGACTTCAGTTTTGGATACCCAAATTGATGGACTTGGTTTGACATTGTTTTTCACGGGAGAACTCTACTTGCAAAGAATAGGCGTAGGTTTTGTGAGATAAGCTTTGTGCTTTATAATTGTAAACTCTTTGGAGTTTACAAGGCTCATTATTGTCTATAAATTGTAGGAAGTTGAAGAGTTTGATAAGAATTTATTGCAAGTTGTGAAGAAGAATTGTTGAAGGAAAAAGAAGCATCTCAAGAAAAGGATTGATAAAGAATTATTGTAATCTTTTTCTAAGGTTAAATAATACATGCACTATTGATTCTGGTGGTGGAGTTTTTCCCCGAAAGGGTTTCTCCATGGTATATGCTATGTCACTTCTATCTTCTGGTCTTATTCTTCTACAATCTTATGTTTACTTGTACAAATGGTAGAATGAATCTAAACAGATAATCATCCACAAAGAATTTGTAACAAAGAACACTTATTAAGATCTACAGTATAATAGTTTTACAAAGTATTAAGCTACATAATTACCTCCATTTTCAACAATAATTAGCATTGTTCTCAACCATGTCCTAAGCCACATGAATTGCAGTGGCAGAGATTGAATTATTGTCTCTATTGGTATAGTAAATCTTGTTTCCAATAAGCATAGTTGCATATTTAACTGTCAAGCTTTTGATATGGTTTACTGTGAGGGCTCTTTGATCAAATGTAGTACTTGTTCTCTCCATTACATCCTTTTTCTTGATGGATTTCAAGACTAGAACTGGTCTTGTGGACCATAAACTAGTTATCTCTCTAATTACTTTCGTAGTAATCATATAAGGGTCTTCAATCCACATAAATTGGTCATGAATTCTACTTAGGGCCATTTTGATGTACTTCTCTTCATAGCTAAAATTTGGAAACCATTTCCATACATCTAATCTCTTCTCAGTTAGGGCTTTGTACTCTGGCTTTAAAGTGTAATCATCCCCAACTAACTCATCTATCTATAGGTCCAATAATTTGTCGGGAGAGTGTTCATCCATACTACCATGAATGTATGCCCTAATGTCTTTGGTTGGAAAAACCCCATAAGGTATGTGTGAAAATGTGCCTAAGGGATCATCTTCTACGGTTCTAGCAGAGTATCTTTTTAACTTAGGTTGTGGTTTATGTGAAACGTCTACAACTTTCGGTGTCACCATTGCATTCAAATTTCTTTTAGATGATATTTCCAAAAAACTAGAGTATGCAAGGATTGCTAAATACCTTTTACTCTGCTCAACGAACTAGGGTTTTGATACTCCACAACTTGGAAATGATTTGAACTCTTCATATTCACTTCTTGCTCCTCTATTCTCCTTCAAATGCTTTTGATGAAATGAATTTTCTTTAACAAGTTTGCTTTAAGTCTCTGATTTGACCTAATTTTGAAATAAATGCTTCAAACCATAAAGTTGGTAACCCTAAAAACTGTATGCATATTCAACTTCTCAAGCTCCACAAATCTCCACATTAGCATATTTCCTTCCACAATCTTCTTCAATAGATCAACCATTCCATTCTTCATGACATATCCTCGTGCTGTAGCTCCAACACCTTTTTTTCTTCTAGCGGGGGATATAAGATATCTGTTAAAGCTTCCCCTAAGTCATATCTTTGGGCTTAGTTATCAGAGGAAACATTTGCACCAGAGGATGGTACAGATTCTTCCTTATCCTCAATCTCCTCTTTCTTTCTTTAGATTTTTTCCATTCCTTCTTTACTTCAACCAAATCAATCTTTTTGACTGGTTCATTCTTCTTTACTGAATTATCCTTCCTTGTGTTTTTTCTTCTACAAAATTTAGCAATATGTCTAGGCCTACTACAATTGTTGCATATGACATTTCTTTGAGCATCATTCCTTCCATTCATTCTGAATGTGCATTGATTAGCTTTGTGTCCAAATCCATATCATGTATAACATTAACCATTGAAGGATTGAATCATTCTACCATTGTTATATCCATTCATCATTTGACTATTGCATTCATTCACTCTATGTCCAAATCTTTTGCATGTAAAGCATTGACCAGTAAAGGATGGAGCATTCTGATTCATTCAACTTCTACATTCCATTTCTCTATGTCCATATTTATTGAAAGAATAACAAAAAGCATTGAAAGATGGGTACCTTTAAGCATTTGGTTGTTTGATAGGGGGTCTTCTAGCATTACTTCTTTGATTCTGGTTCTTTCCATTGCTCTTCTTGTCTTTAGTCTTTTTAAGTTCATTGATCTTCTTTTCTACATTAGGTGTCTAAGCTGCTTTTGAGCTTTCTCATTTTTCAAGTCCTAGATCACCTTTGTCTTTAGATGCTTTATGACCTACAATCAACTCATCAAGCATTGTAGAACTTCTTTTGAATTTGACTTCATGAATTCTTGCCTTCTCCAGATCTGATCTTAGATTTACCACTTCTTGTTCAAGACTTATGCATTCATTAGATTTTCTTTCCACCATTGCATTTAGACATTCCTCAATTCTTTTCTTTTCTTCCACTTGTACTTTTAGTCTGGTGAGATCTTCATTTGCTTGCTTCAATTGTTCATTGACTTCTTTATGTCTTTATCTGAACTTCTTGATCTACTCTCTTAGTTTTTTGATGCACTCATTTGCCTCTTTAATATTTTCCTTCAGATCTTTGTTTTCATCTTCAACTTTGTTAAGATCTTCAAGAGCAACTTTGAGTTCTTCTTTGTCAATCATGCAATCTTCTTTTGTGTATTCAATACCAAAAATCTCTTTTAGAGGAATATGAAACTTTCTATCAGCCATGTGTTCAATCTCCAGATCTTCCCAAAGTGGTCAAGCTCCTTCCAGGGATCCAAGCTTTGATACCAATTGTTGAACACCCGAAATACTGGGGGGGTGAGTCAATATTCTTCTAAACCATTCAAACATTAGCCATCCAATTACTAAAACATATTCAACTGTAATAATGAATGAAAGCATGAAACATCCACAAAATCACATAACATATGAACACTAGGATTTTTACATGGAAAACCCAAAATGGGAAAAACCACGGTGAGGGTTATCTCACAATATATTATATCTAGATATAGTATATTATAGAAATGCTCACTGCAAGTGGAATCACTGTCCATTAAGAATAAGATAGAAGAAAGAAGGGGTGGCTCATAGCCTATTGAATTGTTACAATTGCATCTATAATATGTTGGATTACAGTTCCAATGAAGTACAAAACAATCTCTACACTGATATGGATTAGTGCATTACTCTACTCTGAATTCACACAATTCACACAACTCTGATCACATTCGCATCACACACATGTAGGTGGAGCACTATACATGTAATCTATCACATATCACTCACACATGTCCTCAAAACATCAAAAACAAACTACTATATATATCCACATCAAGTGTAACTTCAATTAGGTCGACCTAATTGGAAGTAACACACAAAATTTGAACTTGTCATCCTCAAACATTTCATCCAAATCTCATGCCTTAATTCAAAATTCAATTCTCCTCAAGATAGGTTGGGATGGACCCAATATAGGTCTTGCATAAGATTGCAACAAATATTAATCCTTCAAACGTGATAGGTTGGCCCCAAATAAGACCTAAACATTAAAAATTTCATTTGTTTACCTAATTCACCACATGTGGAACTCAAAACACGATCCCATATGGAATTCTTATTCAACTAACATCTACTAGCTTATCTTCAACATTGCAGCACAAAATAATCATCTGCAAAGGAATGCAGGATCTCCCACACCGACACTCTGTACAAAAAATAATTGCAATATATAGAACTGAACTTTGTCATTCATAGCTTCTAGGATACTTCACTAAACAACAAAAACTCTTGAATTTAGATGCATCTGATGATCACCAAAATCCTATTAGAATCGCAAAGTGATATCTCTATTTTCGATGGAGTGTGGACCCAAAAATTGACGCACTAAACCATTGTACTGGTAGATTTGATACTTAGGCATTTTTTTGTGTAGCTATACTTTCTGGACCAACTTATCCTATACAAATGTCTTCAAAAACACTTCTAAATCATACTAGAATGATCAACAACAATGTTGACATCAATGACAACACTGGATTATGCAAAATATACATACCATGCTCATGTTGCCAGACAACATCATTAATGACAATCTTCCAACATAATGAAGAGGGATAGCGTGAGCTATATAAAGAGGTAGAGAAAGAGAGGAATTTTTGCTTTTCGAAAACACAAGCACATTATAACACTCTCACATTATAATGCACTCATATTATAATGCAAGCACATTGTAATATGCTCTTATTATAACACGTACATTATAATAGGCTCACTTTATGTCTTGTATGGGACCAAAAAGTGGTGTGGCCACTTTTTTGTCCTCCATCTTTCTGCACTTACCCACAAGAGAGATGAGTGTAATGGTTGCCACTAGCATACTGATGGTATACAACTTCTTTGCATTATTCCTCCAAAATGTCTCCATTTTGATACTATGTAAGTACTAGCCACCATCAATTAAATCTTTAGTATGGACACACCCAAAGGTTCAAACAAATGAAGAACACATTCATCATTACCAACAAGTACTTTCCAATCTCTGGGAGAACTTGGCAATGACACATAATAAAATGAAGTGACAAGTTGATTAACACCAGAGTGAAATGACTTTTGAAGTGGGAGATAGGGTCTTTATACAATTACAATCATATGAGAAAATGACATTGAAACAATAAAATAAGGATAAAAATATTGCACCTACATATTATGGTCCTTATAAGGTTACCTATATTAACAAAATATAGCGAATCTTCCAAGTTTCATGTTTGAAGAAGGTTATCATATAAATATTTGGAATGCAGTTTGAGTTAGTAGTGCTTGATGAAGAGGGAAAAATAATTTTGGAACCTAAGGGAATACTTAAAAAACACACCAAGAGGCTACAAATGAGGATGATCATAAAGTATTTGATCAAATGAAAGAATTCTCTACTAGAAGAAGGTTGCATTCATAATTGATCAATGAGGATTTTGTGCAAAAGCATTCATAATTGATCAATGCTAAAGGTAAATATTCTTTAAAGAGGGGGCATGTTGCACTCTTAATTTATTGGTTGTAGTGGGATGAGTAGTTGGCTTGTGGCTACCATAACTTTAATTAAGTTATATTGTCATTTATAGTCTTATATAGGTAGTTAATTTGGCTTGGGAGACATCCACGACATAAGTAGGATAAATATAGGAGGTAGAGGATTACTTATTATCATCATATTGTGAATTATATTTTTATTAGACTTTTGGAGGTTTTCCCATTGAAGTCGCTTATCATTCTCAAGCATTATCAAGAATCTACAACATATTTCTAATTATATTCTTCTCTTGTGTAAGTTGTTTCATTACATGGCCACATTATACAAATCCATATCACATTGCTAAATCACATTGAGTGTTTTTATATTACTTTCCTTACAAACAAAATTTCTATCGCTTCTCTCTTCTCACTTTTCATCAATGACTGGAAGCTTGTAATTATTTTAATTATGTTGCAAACACTACTCATTGTATATTTTTTATTTTTCAAGTTTTTATGGGGCACTCATGACACAAAGATTTAAAAATCATACGTTTTTGATTGATTAAGCAAGGAAAGCGCCTTAATCCCTAACAAAAGTAGTACATCAATCCAACAAACAACCATTGGACAAAACAACAAAATTGAGGAAGTAGAACAAGAAGGGAACCAATACCCTAAAACCCAACCAATCAAAAAACACATTAACCTATACCAACCGCATCAAACATTATATATCTATCAAGTTTCCAAGAATGATATAACCAGTCCATATTATCAACCATCCACAAAAAAGGTTATATATGCATAACCTGTAATGAGTACCCAACAAGTTTCTAAAGTTTTGAATAGAAATAAAAGTTAACTTAAAACAGTCCAGGCGTCTAAGGCCATTACCATTGAAATGCCACTTAACAAAATAAAGACTTCATCACAACAAGCAACAGAAAGCAAGAAAAACAAGAGTCGAGGACTAGGAATCCTCAATTAGGCTCCATGCCTTCATCAAGTCCTTAATAGAATCTTCAAAACTATCTTTGACCTCCATTTTTCTTGAGAGATCGACATCATTCTTATTCTCCTTCTTCCTTTGCTATTTCTTGATTTTTCCTTGTCCTGAGATGGTTGCCATAACAATTTTTTTCATAACCGCATCCACAACCCTGCACATGTTCCACACAACATTCTCAAGAGCCTGAAACCTGCTTGCATTGTCCTCATTTTGCACCATCTTCTCTAGGATCGCCAATCTTTCCTCAAGCCTTTGCACTCTGGTTAATTCCAAGCCTGTTTGATAGTCCTCCGAATTCTCTGGTTCCTTTAGCCTCCAAGTTATCAAAAATCATATGTTACTTTATATGGACCAATATCCTTTTATGTATTGGAGTTGATAGTGAACCCCACAACTCCCAGATATCCCTGCAACCAAAACACCTATCACATCTAAGAGATCAAAACAACTAATTTGCTATGCAACTAAGAGAGAAAAGATTGAATCCACAAAATCATCTGATCTGCCTTATGTATTGAAAGAATAAATGTGAATTAGTGATTACAATGAATGTGCATGCTTGTAAAAGCATGAAAAAGCAAACCCTAAATGAGGATTGCATTAGATTGTGACAAGTGTCTTAATCTCATATAATGAGACAACTTGACCTATATTTAGTCCAATCTAATAATAAAAAATAGTCCTAAGTTTAGCTTAAGTGAATAAAGTAACAAGGGACTTAATAATTAATTAATGATTAATTAATTATCAAGTGATTATCCTAATTACTCCAACACCCCCTTAAGATCAAATTAGGGAGAAGCTATAAAAACCTGATGTAGAATGCAATGGTGGATGTATGGATGGGTCCCAAATACATGTTCTGATGAGGCACCCATTTACAAATAAATGAATCTCTCATAAATAGAGAAAAGGAGAAAACCACATGGGAAAAGCTCCTCTCCAAAAGAGAGAAAATGAAATGATTGCATTAATGAAAGAAGGATAGGAGGAGGACTCAATGTGATCAAGGGAAAAAAATTATGAGTGTTTGGATATTTACTTTTACATTAATTGGGAATGCCTACATACTTTGAAATGCATGCTCATGTTAGATTCTCACACACATCAACATGGGACAAAATGTAACGAGGAAATTAGAATGCCCATGCCATTTCCCATTTAGTTTTGTGACTACCTTTATGGGAGTGAGAATGTTTTAATGTACTAGCATATTAATGAGTGCCATACTCTTGCGCTTGGATTGGCTCATAACCCTCTATTCATATCCATTTCATTGCTATATGCACTAATTGCCATACATTTGTCATTCACTAATCATTATTGCACCATTATTCACACTTACTTCCATATATTCTCTCCTTGTCTCAAAGCTATCACTTTAGCTTAAGGTTTGTTTTCAAAGTGGCTTATGATTCAACTAGTGTGTGGGAATGAATCCAAAGTTTAAATCAAATTCAAAATTTAGCTTTCATGCTCCTTTCCACTAGGCATTATGAGTTGACTTAATACATGTTTGTGTGACATGCTAACTCATGTCGTGGCATTTAAATACATTCAATGCACTTAAATTCATAAAGGAGATCACATGTGATTACACTGAGAAAATCATTAGAGCACACTTTGATTTCTAGATGGACACAAAAAAATTGTATCATCATATAAACCATCAACATGTTTACATTGCTATCTTCAATATTACTCATCATTGTTAACTTGACTCACCAAAAAAGTTTGACCTAGGAGAACCCATTCACTTATTGAATTAACAAACTCCTAATAATGTCCTTTGACACTTCAATAAATACAATATTAAGAATACAAACACAAATAGGTTCTTAGACACACATTCAAATGAATTATTTTTACGTAACATAGATTAGATCTACAAAAAAATTTCTATGGAACATAGATTAGATCTACAATTTTTTTTTATCAAATTCATGACACTCTAAAAGCTTTTTGAGATAAAACAAATGTTTTGAAGTAATCATTGAAATAAAAACATTAATTTCTAGATAGTGACTCAACACATTAATATCAACATTCTTCAATTAAACTATATAATGCAATTATTAGATTAGCTTGTGGAAAACCTTTGCAAACATATAGTAATGCAATTATCTGTCGCCTTGTCGTGTTGCCGCCTATCATCCTTATCTCCTTACAAACGTGCAAACGGAAAGCGACAAAAACATGAAGTGATAAAATATATACAAAATATATATGTCTCCAATGTATATATACATATAAAATGATTTATTTTCTCATGTGTCTTGTATATTCATAGAATTAAATGATGTATATTCTCAATACTATCGGAATTCGATGTGACACAGGAAACAGTTCACATAAATTTTTTTATACATTCCAAAGAAATCATATTCATCGTTTCCACGATTTAAACGGCTCACAGGTCTGTGATTAAGGAAAAATCCGTCATAGACCGAGGGTCAAGCTACTGGCAGATTTTTTTCTCACTTCTATCTATACTTCATTTTTTAATACTTAAAGAGAGACGGCTTAGGGTTTAGGGTTTACAGTACAAAATATCTCCTTGCTTGTTTTTGTTGCTTAAAAGAACACAGAAACATCTGCATCGTACAAATAATTTACATAAACTTGTCGACATCAAAGGGCTGTGAATTTACAAAACAGTCACCTACTTCTGCGAGTCATCAAAACTCTCATAAACCCCAACTAGGTATTCCAAACCAAACTGCAGTGTTGTAGGTTTAATATCCAGGGCAACCCAATTCTCAGAACAGTGTTGTAGGTTTAATATCCAGGGCGACTCAATTCTCAGAATCATCAAAATTATAAAATACCTAAAGTGGGTTGTCCTAAACCGATCTACAGGTTTGTGGTGTAAGATTTAGGTTTTGAAGATTTAGGTTTTGAAGATTTGGGTTTAGGATTTCGGGATTGTTGATGGCGAAAAATCCTATTGACGGCGTTTTGAAAGCCGGTTCAGATGCTGTTTTGCAGAGGCGAATTTTGTTCCATCCCGCTAGGAATAAGAGGGATAATGGCCGCGGAACGAGTGCTGGTTTTTATCTGGAGCCGCTGAACCCCCAACTGGAATGTTCCCTGACCTCTAGAATTGAAAATCCTCCTGTCCCAGAGACTGCAAAACCCCAGCAGAAGGAAGACCTAACGGATTCGGAGGTCACAGAAGAAATTGGATTTCAAAGAATTGTGAGTAATTAACGATACTTTTCAATGCATATATATTTTATTTTGTAGCTTTGTAAATCTTGGGTTTGGTTAAAGACCGCCTTTAATTGCGAGTCACGAATGGCATATATAGTTTATTTTGTCTAATTTTCTCTTTTTCTATTGGTTTGTCATTGTCAAATATTACATTTTATTGTGGCGGGGAAGTTTTGAAGCTTTTTCACACTCTTAAGACTGTTTCTTAATAAACATTACACCACAATTCCTTTGACAATTTTTTTTTTCTAATGTGATTCTTATTCTACATTTTTCCTTTTCTTTTTTTCTGTTACTTTTTTGAATTGGAGAAAGAATAGTCAAGTAAGCAACTGTTTGAGCAATTTTAGAATTAATTTCTTTCATTTCAATCTTGTACGTATTGGAATGGTATTGAAAGAAGTACCTAGTAACTTGTTTAATTTTTAAAATGACAAATTGAAGAGTAAATTGAGTTTTTGGTTTTGAGCAGGGTGCTGGGCTTGCAAACCTTGGGAATACCTGTTTTCTGAATTCGGTTCTGCAGTGTCTTACATACACGCAGCCCCTCGCAGCGTACTTCCAGGGTGGGCGACACAAGTTAACTTGTAAGCTTCAGACCCCAAATCTTCTAAGGCCCTTAAGAAAACTCTCCTAAACCTTTTATGATTTTGTAGGCATCAGATTTTAAAGTTCTGAAAGCCTTTAAAGAAGTACCTCAACCCTTCAAAATCCTCTCTAGCTATGTGAATTATACTGGCCAGTTTGTCTTTTAAGGTATGTTGCGTCAGTGGTAGTAAATGGCCTCGCACGTTGCCTATGTTTTAATATTAATTTTTTTTAAAATGGATGTTGGTAGAAGGTTTGTTCCTTGTGGAGGATTCATACTCTGCTTAATTGCTTGATTGGTGATCATATTGTGCTGAAAACTATCTGATGTGAGCTTGGCCAAGGCTTCATTATATTTGTTTGCTGAGCTATGGCCTGGTAGTAAGTTGCGGTGCTTATTCCTGCATTGGTCCAAGTTGGAAATTTGGTTGGCTTATTCTCCTTGTGATATTGTGTCCATTTGTATTTATTTTGTAAATGCTGGAGTTTAGTACCCTCAAGGGTGATACATAAAAGTGATTTTTCAAATCAAAATTACAAAAATTAAAGTGGTGAGTGACTTCAAAAATAAGATAAAGTAAAAGACTGTATAACATATGCTGTCCATATTCATTGTTGAATTTGTGTATAAGATCAGCCACGTGGTTGTAATTATGGATTGCTTTGAATGCATGTAATGCCATTTGCTTGTAATTAGCATTCTGTATAACCATATGCCATTTCATGCGCCTTACTAATATTTGTTCCTTCGTTTACCAAGGTCGTGTAGCTGGATTTTGTGCCATGTGCGCCGTTCAGGATCATGCCATTACTGCTGCAGGATCATCTGGCAAGATTTTGTCACCTACTATTCTTGTCAGGAACTTGCGATGTATCCAAACTCTATGTTTTGACTTAGCTTTGTTATTATGAATTTTTTGATGTAACTTGATTAGCACGGTGTTCAATTTCTATGATTTTATCATTTGTAATGCAAGTCTTGTGCAATTTAAGATTCTTGACTAGTTGGAAGGTATATCTCGCAACTTCCGAATGTCAAGGCAAGAGGATGCTCATGAATACATGATGAATTTGATGGAATCCATGCATAAATGTTGTTTACCAGCAGGGGTAACTAGTGAATCGCCTGTTGCTTATGAGAAGAGTCTCGTACATAAAATTTTTGGTGGCCGACTCATAAGTCAGGTATTGATTTTTGTTGTTTAGGTTTTCAAAATTTCTGTATTTTTTGTTAACAAGGTTGAGTGAATCTAGGAAGATATCAGAAGAAATTATATATATTTAAACGTCATCTTTCTAGATTTTTGCAAAGAGAATAGAGATGGGCTTATGGTATCATTGTGTTGTGTCCTTGAAGACTCCTCCAGGATTTACAGTTCATTGAGTCAATTAAACCTTTCACAAATCTTTTCAATCTGGGAACTCTAGGGTGTAGTCTTAGAAGAGTTTTTTATTCATTTACAATTGCTTCAACCTGGCTTGTAGGTGAAGTGCACACAGTGTTCTTACTGCTCCGATAAATTTGATCCTTTCTTAGATTTGAGCCTAGAGATCATTCGAGCAGATTCTTTGTTGAAAGCATTATCCCATTACACTGCAGTGGAGCAGTTAGATGGGGGCATGAAAAGATATCAATGTGAACGATGCAAAGTAAAAGTGAAGGCTTTAAAGCAACTAAAAATTGATAAAGCACCACATGTTCTTGCAATTCATCTCAAGCGCTTCAGTGTAGGGGGATCTGGAGGAAAAATAGACAAAAAAGTAGACTTTGGTTGTACTTTGGATCTGAAACCTTTTGTTAGCAGTTCACATGTAAGTAGGCCTTACCATATTGTATTTGCCATTTAATAGCATTTCCAATGGAATCTAGTAATATCATTTGTGTAATATCTATTGGTTTTGTAGTATATTTGCTGTTTTCTTATGATGTTCTAGTTTCTCTGTCTATTCATCTATCACAGGAAGGCAATTTTAAGTATACTCTTTATGGTGTTCTTGTTCATGATGGCTGGAGCACACATTCTGGTCATTATTTCTGCTTTATTCGTTCATCCACAGGCATCTGGCATGCTTTAGATGATAGTCGGGTATTCTTTTACTACATTGTTGTGAAGACATGTTGCCTTTTGCAATTGTATTTTATTTTTTACTTTTGTGGAGCAAGTTCAGTCCAATAGCATTTCCTAATATCATTTGTGTGTAACAGAACGCACAAAAGAACTACAATTTTAATTGGAACTCTTTTTTCTAAATGGTAACACTTATGTGACACCATGACACTGAAGTTATTTATACTGATTGAAGTTATTCTTGTGACATCTTGTACCCCAGGTGTATTCAGTCAGTGAGAAATCTGTTCTTAGCCAGAAAGCTTACATGCTATTCTATATACGAGATAAGAAAACTAGAATTAAAACAACAGGTGGGTCTCAATCTAAAGATAATGGTACTAAACTAAACAAGATGGTGCCATTGAACACAACACGTCCAAAGGAAAGCCAATTACAAGGTTCCTGTGCCGCCCAGGCAACAGCAAATGTGCCTTCTTTCCAAGTGACAGCAATATCTTCTATTGTTGCAGGTGTAAACAAGAAAAGTAAGATATCCCAACAGGGTGGAAATGTTTTAAATGGCAATTTCATTTCAGAAAGTCTAGAAAAGAACACAAGTTCTGGCCAGTTATGCAGTGAATCCGGATCACCAGCTGATCATGGTGCTACTTTACAGTTTGTGCCTCCAAGGAACAATGGTATTCAAACAAATGATATTTTCTCAAGTCATACCAAAAGTAATGGGTGCACATCCAATGGTTCTGGTAATAATATTAAGAAACAGGGATCTGAAATAAAGGAAGCTGATTCCATGGATAATTCTAATGAGATTCAGGTTGTTAGACATTCTCGGAATAGTGCAATGAGCAATGGCAACGGGAACTGCATTGTTAGAAATTCTGGAGTTTATTCAAAAATTAATGGTAACAGTCATGAGAATGTCAAACATTCTAGGAATGATTTGACAGGTATTATTACTGGGCATCATACTGCTGAACTTCCAAAAAATAATTCAAATGGTAAATGTGTAGCTGGTGGACATCTAGAGAATGGTAATCTGGTCCACAGTTCCATGGATAATGAGTGCGAGGCTGGTAAACTCTTATCCCTGGAAGATGGTTCCTTATTTCAGGTACTTGATTTTTGTATTAATGCCATAGTGTATATGTTTGTTTTTGAGAAAATTGCATTTGACCCTAATGACTCTTTGTACATTTATCACTCTGATAGGGTATACGTTCCTTTTGGCAGGGAGGTGAAAATGGTACTTTGCTTTGCAAGGGGAGGGAAATGAATGGGTCACGCTTAAAATCTATTCACCCAGATAGGTTGTCCAAATATATAAAAGAACCTAAATGTGTTTCTAACCAAAAGTACCAGAAAAACCATGAGGACAACTACTATCTTATTAGTAGAAACAGATTGAAGCTTATGAAGCATCTTCCATGCCCTCAGTTTTTACGAACATTACCTTTCAGGAGACATTTTCTTCTAAGAGCAATGCATATTTTGAGGAAGAAACGATCCAATGAAAGGAAGAAGTGCATGAAGTTACGGTTTAAGAAGGCTGGTATTTTTCTTAAGCAGAAAAGTTCTGCAAACATGACTACTGGAAAAGAGTATGCAGATGCAAAAAAAAATGGATGTTCGGTTGCTTCTAAGACTCCACAACAATTACGTGGAAAGGGTTTGCCAAACAAAATAAATGGTTGTGGTTCTGTGCAGCATGCTGAGACATCTGAAATTACAGTTGGTGTGGCCCAGAATGGGTGTGACAGTTCTAAATTTGGTGATACTCCTATGCCTCTTGGAAACAGACAGCTTCCTAGTGGAAATAGTAATAAGCTAAAGAAACAAAGAGAAGTTGCTGATGGACAGGGTTTAAGTAAAGCTAGACAAAAATATTCCGATGTTGAGCCAGACTCTAAAATTAACATGGAGAAAAACTTGTCTGCTCTCCTTCAGTCAGATGGTAGCTTTACCGGAGGAGAATCATGTCAACAAGGTGGGGCACTATCCATGGAAAATTGTGAATCTTCTGTTCATCCGAGGAGTGCAGTAGAGGTATTCTCAGTTGGCTCTGGACTGAGCAAGGAGAAAAACTTGTCTGCTTTCCGTCAGTCAAATAGTAGCTTTACAGATGGAGGAGAATCATGTCAACAAGATGGGGTACTATCCATAGAAAAGTGTGAAGCCTCTTTCTTAGAGGCTAGATTACGTGGGCCAGCAGGTATAGTCACAATTTCATTTTTTATTGATGTAATGCAACTCAATTAAGCTCAATGTTTTTCCTTTGTTTATATATTAGATATTTAATGCTTTTTGATGATGGTGTATTGCGGCTATTCTGCAGTTCCATGTTGGGATGGTGTGGATGATGGCAGGGTAAAAAGTAGCAGAGCTTCAGACAAACGAATAAATCATGTTGGTTATGTGTTAGATGAATGGTAGGATATCTTAAACAAACACAATTGCACCTTGAGACTTGACATATCAGTTTCTTTGTACATAAAGTGTTTCTATAGACAGTAAACATATATCTATGCCTATACCTTTGTGTTTGCCATAATCTTGTGTGATTTATGCAGGGATGAAGAATATGACCGTGGCAGAAGGAAAAAGGTTAAGCAACTACAGTATGAAGATGGCATAGATGACTCTTATGGAAAATATTCCGATGGACAGAGGAATCCTTTTCAATCACTTTCAAATAGAAAAGCCAAGATTGCTGGTAAAGGGAATTCTTTCATGAGAACAAATCAAGGGGAACTACAACACAATGCAAGCTAGAGTTTTTGGCTGAGCTCAATGCCAAAGCAATGTTGGGGACAACCTAAAACAGAGGGGAAATCACATTGCTAGAAATCATACAGAAAAGATGCCAAACACTGCAGAAAGTTGTTAATGAAGTTAAAAATATTATGAAAAGGTGCATTATTTCAAACCGTTTCGATGATTCAGCTTTAGGTGTACTGGAGCCAATATTTCCTTACACTGCCGAAATTCATCAATTAAATGTGGAAAATGGAAATATATTTCTATTTGTCAAACTTGCAAAGAGGTTTGCGGTTGGATTGTTGGCTGAAGCAACAGGAGGATAGTAAAACTGTCAAACAACAAAATGTAGTCTACATGCTACACATTGCGTGGAAATCTGTCGGGTCAATGTCTTCAGCTAACTATTCCAAGTATGACTTCCAGTATTTGGGTATATATAAACAAAGTGGTTAGTAATGAAGGTAACGATGGATATTTTCTAAAGACTCATTGTTAGAGGCGGAACATCATCTGAAGGATGTCGCCTCAATCTGATAACTGTATATCTTATGGATTGAATAGAAGTGAAACTTTTTCGAAATTTTGAATTTGCTGAAGTGATAGAAAACTAATAACAATATTTGTCAAGATCTTATTCTTCCCTCGTTACAAGAGTAAACTCAATTCTTTTTGTTTCATTGTGTTATAATCATTGATCTTTCAAAAGATCATCTGACAGGGCATTCAGCTAGTGTTTTGAATGTCTATCTTGATTATTAATTTATTTGTGATTTAAACTAGAATCATTACGTTTAAAATTTTGAGATGTTGAGAATTCTGTTTGCACTTATGAATATAAATCTAAGGTTGATAGAAATTTAATGGGGCTAACAACAGTTAGTAGGATTTTATGTTTGTACTTATGAATAGAAATGTAAGATTATTGCTGAGATTTTCTGGATAATCCAGAAATCTCAGCAATAATCTTATAGATTGTGGAAATTTATTATCTCTAATAGAAATGTAAGGTTGATAGAAATTTTATGAGCTAAATCAATATTTTCTCTGTAATTAATATGTTTACCAGGAGTATGCTGGCAATGTTCTCTTTGGTGGAAACTCATTGAAACCATTTTGCATCCATGGTTAAACGCACTTGCTATGGTGAGCAGGGTAAATAGCTACTTCATATTGCTTACAATATTATGACAAAAGCAGCTTCAAAAATCGTGCATGACCTTTGATCTTACTAATGTATTTTTATCCCATGAAGTTCACGGAAACCATAATCGCTCCGGATGACTGATTGGACTACCTATTAAGATGTACCCGCATATTAGTATACGTAACTGATTATGAATTTCCATGGTTGATCCAGATTAACAAAGAATGTGCACTAATCAAATTTGGTAGTGAGGTTGCATGGATGGCTATGTTTGAGTTGGTGTGCAACGCGCTCCTATGTATGGAAACAAAAACTATATGCCTTCTGCATAACTGTGTAGTTTTGGTGACATTTTGAGTGGAAAAAGTGTCGTTATCCACAAACCATATATTTATTGTTTTCAATTTGACTGGACTTTGGAAGCGTAAATATTTTTGATTCATATATGCGTGAAGATGCATATATAGTTAATTCTTTGGTGAAGTTGCTTATTTAATTGATTTTGGTTGTCAATCAAATTGCTAACTGCAACGTATATTGTATTTCAAGTACTCATTTCCAATTGAAAGATAAAAGTAAATTATATGAACAAATAAATAGTAATTGTGGCATATGTAACACCTTACAGATATATAACTACCCATAGATGAACACCAACTTGTCATATACATCATATAGTCATATAGCCAAATACATCAAGCCAAATTACTAAGAGCTGTAAAGGATTTCACACCCGTAAACTGAAGGATAAGAATTAGCAAGCATATGACAAACAGAGGACTGAAGTAATAACCACGGAGGTCTAGAGAGGATGCATACCTGGCCTTTGTATCAACCACATCCATACAAAAACACAGGTCCGGTAGTTTCTGTTTGTCTATAATCAGGGTTGAAGACTCATCATGGAGAGTCCTTTTATCCATCTGAATATTTATCTGAGTAAATGAGGAGGCACGAGCAGGGGGGCAGGACCATAGTCAATCTAAGATGTGTACGAGGACACGTAAACATGAATGTGTATTCCATGGCCGTACGACCCTTTCTTTAGTTTCTCTACCTGTGGACATAACATTACTTTACCTTTATTAATCATTCCCTTCTTTAGCTTAAGAATAATATGGTTGAGGTTAATCTAACATTCAAAGCACTTCGACTTTTGGTTGTTTGTTGGGTGTTATATTGTTCTTTTGTTAGCTTATTTTTGTTTTGATGTAGATGTTATGCTGCTGGTTGTCTTCTATTGTTTTGATGTGCTTTATTGCTTTATTTCTTTTTTTACAAGTGTCTGCGCCCTTTAAAAATCATATTTTATATTAATCAAAAACATTATGTTACCTTTTATTTACATACTCGCAATTTGTTTTCATGCAAATTTTACTAAATGTTGACGTTATAATCATAGTCTGGAACATCAGGCTCTGTATCTTGTTTTTGAAATAATTATAGTTGGCTCTCTACTATAAGCTCTACTAGGATCTAGCTCACGTTCCGGTACTTTGGAATGCATCTATACGTCACATCTGAAGAACTCTCTTGAAAAGTATACTGAATTGATTGGAAGGAATCCAGAAAGAATTTAGTAAACTCACCCTTGGTAACCAGTAACAGTTACACAGTAGCAGGAAGCCCTCATAGCCGTTATTACACCTTGCCAGTCAAATTTTCAAATCAATCTAGCTCGGGAGCCCTTCCATTCTGAGTACCAGACTCTCTAGATTCAAAGACATCATCTTGCCTCGCATTCCTTCCCATTTGAAAGTCATAGCCTCCCCCGGATAAAGTGGAATGATCACTACCAGGGGCAGAGCTAGTAGCAGAAGAGGGTGCAGGGGAAGCAGAAGGGTAGCTGGAGTAGAGACAGGGACGGGTGCATCATAATATAAAGATCGAGACCCAGCTAATGAAGATACAGATCAACACCCATATCCAGTAGCAGAGATGAAGTCAGCAGAGCCAGCACGAGCAGCGGTAGATTAAGGAGTAGTAGATCAAACAGCCACTGGCAAACAGCCAGCTTGCCAGTGGCAGA